>PISX010011855.1:38794-63321 GCA_004024625.1 Mellivora capensis
TCCTACACTGTTGGTGGGAATGCAAGCTGGTGCAACCGCTCTGGAAAACAGCATGGAGGTTCCTCAAAAAGTTGAAAATAGAACTACCCTATGACCCAGCAATTGCACTACTGGGTATTTACCCTAAAGATACAAACGTAGTGATCTGAAGGGGCACGTGCACCCGAATGTTTATAGCAGCAATGTCTACAATAGCCAAGCTATGGAAAGAACCTAGATGTCCATCAACAGATGAATGGATAAAGAAGATGTGGTATATATACACAATGGAATACTATGCAGCCATCAACAGAAATGAAATCTTGCCATTTGCAATGACGTGGATGGAACTAGAGGGTATCATGCTTAGTGAAATAAGTCAATCGGAGAAAGACAACTATCATATGGTCTCCCTGATATGAGGAAGTGGAGATGCAACATGGGGGGTTGGGGGGGAGGAAAAGAAGAAAAGAAACAAGATGGGATTGGGAGGGAGACAAACCATAAGTGACTCTTAATCTCACAAAACAAACTGAGGGTTGCTGTGGGGAGGGGGATCGGGAGAGGGGGGTGAGGTAATGGACACTGGGGAGGGTATGTGCTATGGTGAGTGCTGTGAAGTGTGTAAACCTGGCGATTCACAGACATGTACCCCTGGGGATAAAAATACATTATATGTTTATTAAAAAATTAAAATTTTTTAAAAAAATGAAATCTTTTAAAAAAAGAAATATTACAGAAGAAAAAACAGAGTAACAAGCCATATTTTAGGTCATTTTCTTTTTGTTTAAGTTTTAAAGAAATTCCAATTTTTCCCAATGTGATCCATTACCTTATGCATTTATATTATAAAAATACAATGCTAATAAACTATTGGAAGTAAATATCACATATATAATTTATTACATGGAAAATGAGAAAAGCCTGATACAGAAGAATACATACTCTATGATTCCATTCAAATGAAATTCTAGAATAGACAAAAATAATCTCTGGGAATAAAATCAAAATAGTAATTACTCTGTGTGTATGTGTGTTGTGGGAAGCAGGGATTGATTGGGAAAGCACTAAGGGAACTTAATAGAGAGATAGAAATCTCTCATGTCTTGATAGTAGGTTATAAGGTATATGCATTTATCAAAACTCATCAAACTGTGTACTTAAGATCTGTGCATTTCACTGTATAAATTATTGTCTTAGTCAGCTGCAAAACACCACAAATTGGGTACCTTATAAGCAACAGGAATTTATTTCTCACAGTTCTGGAGTCTAGAAGTCTGCAATCAGGGTGCCAGCATGGTAGGGTTTCTGTGGGTTGCAGACTGCTGACTTCTGCCTGTGTCCTCATGTGGTGGAAGGCACAAGGGAGCTCTCTCTGGGGTCTCTTATAAGGACATTAATCTCATTCATGAAAGCAAATCCTTCATGATCTAATCATCTCCCAAAGCCTCACCTCCTAACACCACTACACTGGGCACTAGGATTTCAACATATGGATTTTGGGGGGGGCAAAATCATTCAGACTATAGTAATTACATTTCAATTTTAAAAGTTTAAAGTCATGGGGGCACCTGGGTGGCTCAGTCATTAAGCGTTTGCCTTTGGCTCGGGTCATGATTCCAGGGTCATGGGATGGAGCCCCACATTGGGGACTCACTGCTCAGTGGGAAACCTGCTTCTCCCTCTCCCACTCCCCCTGCTTGTATTCCCTCTCTCTTGTATCTCTCTCTGTGTCAAATAAATTTTAAAAATCTTAAAAAAAATAAAATAAAAGTTTAAAGTCACAGAAAAATGGTCTTTAGACTTGAAGCCCAAGTGAAAAATAATGGTACTGTTTTAAGGGCTTTTATTAAATCTCAGGAAATTCCAATGACATATATTTGGAAATAAAACTCATCTTCAGGGTGAAGAAGATGAAGTACACAATATTAAGTAACTATTGTGGTTCACAAAGCCAGGAGGGCTGGAGCTGGCATTTAAACCCAGTCATGTGATTAACCATCCCTCTACTGGGATCTCTGAAGAGGGGTGGTGGAGACAACAATGGAACCAGAAAGGGAAAGTTTCGGTTCATTTTCTCCAAAATATATACCAAGTTTTTAGCCTCAGCATCATGTGGATAAAGAGAAGATATGAATACTAAGTAACCAATACTAAGTAACTAAGTAACGTTATGCAAAGAGGTGACTCAGTAGGAAATTACAAGGAAAGATGATAATCTGTGGAACCATAGAAGTAGAAATAAAGATTAGATTTTGTCTCCTATGCCATAGTGCATTTTATTTCTGTTTATTTATATTTCACATTACTTAAAAATTTTAAAAACATTTAGTCTTGGGGTGCATGGGTGGCTCAGTGGGTTAAAGCCTCTGCCTTCGGCTCAGGTCATGATCCCAGGATCCTGGGATCGAGCCCCACATCGGGCTCTCTGCTCAGCGGGGAGCCTGCTTCCTCCTCTCTCTCTGCCTGCTTCTCTGCCTACCTGAGATCTCTGTCAAATAAATAAATAAAATCTTTAAAAAAATTTAGTTTTATCTTCATAGGAATAAATTAAGTAAACATATAGCTTTGAATTTTAACAAAGAATGAACACTATATCAAGTAACCTCCATAACCAAGATTAAAGTCATTTCAAATGAAACCCATTTAAAACCAATGTGAAAGCTTTAGCCACAATGTATTGTGTGGCCTATTTTTAATTCATCTCCCTATATACAATAGCTTTTATTTAATGTGGGAGAGGAGGCAAGAATAAAAATGTCAGAATATATGGGAGCCTTATGGCACATTATTTCCCAATAGTCCCTTCCTTTAATGGCCGAATTCGCTACATTTCCCTTAGTAAGGCAAAATGGCAGGTAATTTAAATTCAAACAACCATGCAAGACATAGCCGGCTTAACAGGCAGAGGGTTACAAAAAGGAACTCATAGGGATCAGGGAAGATATTAACCACCATAAAGAAACAACAGAAAATAAATAATAGAATCTTGCTTACCACACAGGCCTTTAACTGTGGGGAATAAATACTTCCTTGATATTTTTCTCAAATGGAACATTAAACAGAAAGGCCTTGGAAAAGAAAAAAACACTTAGGTGAATAAACACAAATAAAATAGTTAAATGATATATATGATGGAAATGTCAAAGAATTTAATTGGTCCACGTAAGCGGAAACTTCTGCAGAAACTCTAAGTTTCAGTGGAAAGGAGTTCAAGTTTTTTACAGGAGGCCTTAGACTAGTGCCATCCCCTAGAACTTTCTGCAATGATGGAAATGTTCTGATGTCTGATGTGGTAGCCACATGTGGCTAGGTGAACACTTCAAATGTGGCTAGTGTGACTGAGGAACTAAAGTTTTAATTTTACTTAAATTTAATTAACTTAAATAAATCATATGTGGCTAATGGCCATCGTACTGGTCAGTATAGCCTTGGAATGATTTCCAAGACTTGACAAACAGTCAAAACTGACCTTCTCTTCAAGGAAACCCCTCAGGACTTTGTCATTTCCCAAACCAACTTTTGAACATTAGTCAGACTGATGTCTGTATAGTTTAAAGAATTTTATTTCTTTCAGACACCTGCCATTCCCAGGGGGAACCTTATGGCCATGTCTGATGAAAGTTTGCCCCACAGTAATAAAAGGGACTGTGGCATTTGGAAACGCTCTCACTCCTCCCCCTCGGCCTGTGAGGTTCCCTGGGCATGGCCTTATATGAAGCTGATGCAGACCTTTTATCAGATTCTTGGATTCTGAACCAAGAAAATAACAAGGTCTCCTGGTGAGTTTCTTGAAAAGAAAAGAAAATCAGTCTGACAGCCTGGCCTCTCTTCAGCAGGAGCTTGTCACTCTTACTAACAGATTCATTCCATGTGGTCAGCTCCTCCACGTGCAATAATGCTATAGTACTCTAATCTGCTATAATCCTCTAGCTTTCTACCTTGCCCAGATAAATTTAGTCCTCAGTGAAAACCACCCCTGGAGTCTATGCAGTGAAATTCAACTAACCAAAGAACTAAGCTTTTTTTAGGAATTAAGTCATAACTTTAGCTAGAGATAGAATGCAGATTTCATTTAATCAACTGGTAATAACTGCCTGGAGCAGTTATAAATTACTAAATTAACAATGTTCTGAGTGCCTTGCAGTGCATTTACGCTTGGTGGAAAATCATGCTGTAATCATTTAGTCATACTTTCCATGGGCTCACAAATGGGGACTTGTGGCTTCTATAATATCTGCCATCCCTATATTAGGCAATGTGGGGCTACACAGCTGAGGAAAACATAATCCAAACACATTTTCTACAAATATCCTACACGAGAGCATTACAGGTGCAATAAGAGCACAGACATAATAGAGTTCAATGGAAATACTATGATGGCACCATGGAAGAGGCAATATTTGAGGTGGGTCTTGAAAGAGGAGTGGATTGTGGGAGTATGTAAGGAGGGCAAAGGCATTACCAGCAATGATACACAGAGGAATGCACAGCACATCAGAGGAAGGGCAAATGCTGGGTGATGAGGCAGACAGAAGTGCACTGAAAGATACTACTAAAAAGACAACATGGAGCTGAATCCAGAAAGGCACTGAATGCCGTGCTATGGAATTCATTCTGTAGTGTATCAAGGTTTTTGAGCAAAGTTGTAAAATGGTCAGATCTGTATTTTAGAAAGACAAGTTTGCATGAGCAGGAGGGAGAGGTGAAACAAGATGTCAAATGTAGCAAGTTATTAATTCAGTTGCATTATAAGCTTTACAAATTCCAAAATTGAGTCAAAGGGTGTATTAAGATCATTGTTATTTGTTGCCATCACAACCACCATTTTCTCGTCTTTGTTAGTTTATAAAATCTTACTTCTGTTCAGGTGGCCGAATGGACAGAGCAGTGGGGACTTTCACTGAACTTCAGGAGTTGAATCATAACATTCACTGCCCTTTGCTGGTGATTTTTTTCAATAGACAAAGAAAAAGCATTTGGTGAAATTCAATATACATGTATGATAATATTTGGAGATGATGGATATGTTTATTACCTTGACTGTAGTTTCACACGTGTATGCATACATTCAGACTCATCAAACTGTGTATGGGTGTACCTCAGAGGTACTTCAGGCTGAGTTTTAAACCACTGCAATAAAGCGAATATCACAGTAAGGGGAGTCAAATGGATTTTTTGGTTTCCCAGTGTATATCAAAGTTATGTTTATACTATACTACAGTCTATTAAGTGTGCAAGAACATTATTTCTAAAAAAACCATGTATACACCTTAATTAAAGGATACTTATTGTTAAAAAAAATGTTAAGCATCATCTGAGCTTTCAGTGAGTTGTAACTACTGATGACAGATCACCAGACAAATGTAATAAGGGAAAAGTTTGATATATTATAAGAATTACCAAAATGGGACACAGAAACACAAAATGAGCAAATGCTGTTGGAAAAATGGTACCAATAGACTCACTTGATATACAGTTACAACAAACTTTCAATTTGTAAAAAAAAAAAAAAAATGCAATGACTGTGAAGCACAATGAAGCAAAGTGCAATGATACAAGGTCTGCAGGTATATTAAACATATGCAGTTTTTTTGTATATCAACTATACCTCTATAAAGCTGTTTTTTAAAAACTCCCATCAAAGCAGGAATAGAAAGGCGTTCCCTCCCCCTGATAAAAAGGTACCAAAAATACCACCTAGCTACTATTTTCCCTACTAATGAAACACTGAACACTTTCACCATAAGATTGGGAGCAAGGCAAGGATATCTTCTCTCACTACCTTTCCTAAACATTGTCCATAAAGTTCTAACCAGGCATTAAAGCAAGAAAAGATAGGTAAAGGCATAAAGTTTGGAAGGAAGAAGTAAAATTATCTTTATTTCCAGTCAACAAGGCTATATACATAAAATGTAAAGGATCTATTGAACAACTATTAAACTAATAATTGAATGTAGCAGAATCACAGGATATAAGATAAATAATACAAAAATCAATTGCCTTTCTATATTTTTATTTTTATTTTATTTTTAATTTTAATTCCAGTATTGTCAACACACAGTTATATTCATGTATTTCTATATATTGTCAATAAACATTTGAAAAACAGTCTTAAAACTACTACTTTAAGTATGTACTAAAAAGCATTGAGAGCAGGGATTCAAACAGATATTTGTACACTTGTGTTCATAACAGCATTATTCACAATAACCAAAAAGTAGAATCAACCCAAGAATCCATAAATGGATGAATAAACAAAGCATAGCATATATATATAATAGACTATTTTTCAGCCTTTAAAAAGGAAAGAAATTCTGACACATGCTGCAACATGGATGAACCCTGAAGACATCTTGCAAAGTGAAATAAGCCAGTCACAGAGGGACAAAGACTGTATGATCCCACTTACAAGGGGCACCTGGAGCAGTCACATTCATAGAGACACAAAGTAGAACAGTGATTGCTGGGGGCTGAGGGAAGGGAAGAAGAGGGGACTCAGTGTTTAATAGGTATAGAATCTCAGTTTGGGAAAATGAAAAGAGTTTTGGAGATGGATGGTAATGATTGTTTATACATGCACATAAAATACTTAGGAATAAATTTAACAAAAGACATGCAAATCCTTGCACCAAAAAATTACAAAGCATTGCTGAGAGAAACTGCAGATGACTTAAGGAGGAAAAAAAAAAAAAGAACTATGTTGGAGACTTACCCCACCTGATTTCAAGATTTATTATAAAGGTATAGTAATCGGGTACCTGGGTGACTCAGGTTAAGCAAGTGCCTTTGGCTCATGTCACAATCCCAGGGTCCTGCATCGGGCTCCCTGCTTAGTGGGGAGCCTGCTTCTCCCTCTGCCTCTGCTGCTCCCCCTGCTTGTGCTCTCTCTCTGTCAAATAAATAAAATCTTTAAAAAAAAATAAAGGTATAGTAATTAAGGCAGTGTGGTACTGGTGAAGGATAAATAGATAAATGGAATAGATTAGAGGAACCAGAAGTAGATCACACATTTACAGTCAATTGATTTTGGACAAAAGTCTTTTTGATAAATGATGCTGGTACAATCAGATAATATATAGGAAAATATAATATGCAAAGAATTATAAACCTACATGCAAAAAGTTGAAACTATAAAGCTTCAAGCAGACCACATATGGTCTGGAGTGAGTCCCAAGAATTTGTGTTTCAAACAAGTTTCCCAGGTGAGGTGTATGATGCTGATCCAGGGACCACATTTTCTCATTATTTTTTAACAGCATGTTATGAAGGGGAAAAAAACACAAATGCTAACATTTTTTTTCACTCAAATCTTCCCCTTGAATAATTAGAGAGAAAATAGTAACTTCTTGGGAATATTGAAATTGAAACTATTAATAATTTAGGATTAAGTATACATGATAGAAGCTGTGAAGAAATATCTTTTTCAACCATGTTGAATGTAAGACTAGGAAACCATAGTTTTGTGAGAAGCCTAAATGGGATATTGTACCCCAAGAGAAACTTACTGCATAAACATGCCTCAACCCAAAGAAAAATAATCAGGCGTATAATATGCACCCTTGCTTATGTGCCCAACATGAAGATAAGATATTCCAATATAATTCAGCCTGGTGGCCCATTCTTGCTAGATCATGCTTCGTGATGAAATATCACTGCCACTTCCCTGGATTAATAAAAGCCTTTTGTATGGAGGCTTTTTCCTATTATTCTTCTGTGATTTGTTTGCCATTACGATCACTTCCTGTGTCATGCTTCTTTTTGCTCTCTTCTTTTAAATTTTAGCCAAGCTGTATGCTGTTAGTGCATGCTTCTTAGAGCAGTAAACAAGCTTCAAACAAATAGGAATTTTGGAGCTTTATAAAGGGAGACTCTCAGGGGTCTCACAGAGAGCATAAGGATGATTTACCTGGGTAAATGAAGACCACTCAAGGTCTCAGATTTCTTAGGCCTAAGATGAACTCTAATGAAGATTAAATGGGACACTGTGTAGGAAGTACTCAGCCCATTGTCTGACCCTCTGTGAGTAACTACCGTAAACAGAATAATATCTTATGCCATATAAATGTGTCTTTCCTCATTGTATTTTCATATGAAGCACCTTCTGAGCCAGTATACAGCATTTATTGGGGGAAGGAGGTGGACAGGGAGTATGAAGTAGAAAAGAAAGGAAAGACAATGGGGTGCCTGGGTGGCTCAGTGGGTTAAAGCCTCTGCCTTCGGCTCAGGTCATGATCCCAGGGTCCTGGGGTCGAGCCCCGCATCGGGCTCTCTGCTCAGCAAGGAGCCTGCTTCCCCTCCCTCTCTCTGCCTCCTTCTCTGCCTACTCGTGATCTCTGTCTGTCAAATAGATAAATAAAATCTTTAAAAAAAAAAGAAAGGAAAGACAATTAGATTTATTTCAGAAACATAAAGAAAAACAGTTAATATTCGGATTCTGGCAGTTAAAATAGAATGTTTTTGAGCACTCACAGAGAGAAAGAAGAGAAATCTGAGTGGCTGAGCTTTTTATCAAACAGACTGAATATCTCCCTAAAGAGGCCACGTAGTAGATTGTTCACCAAACTGGCTGCTGTCATTCCCATTTTTGTTTCTATGCCCTTTGCAACGTGACTTGGCAGCTCCTCCCATTGGGTGAATGTTCCAGCAGACTGAACAGCAAGTACGAAGACCCTTAGGCAAGAAGCCGTCTGACCGTGTTCAGAAACACAGAGAACGCCAGTGTGGCTGGAGCGCAAGGAGAAGGAAGTGGACAATGATGGGAAACAGCACCAGGTCACACGCAGCTTTTGAGACTAGGAAATCCCTGAAAACAGAGGGACCGAAACTTAAACCACTGTGGCCTGTTTATACAAGAGAACCTGTATTCAAATATTAAAATACTTTTCATTCCAGTTGGTGAATAACCACAGTACTGATCCCCCTGAGTGTCTCCATAGCCCTGGCCAGCCAGGCCACCTCCAGGACCATCCACCTTTCATGATCCTATAATTTAAGAGTCAGGGTAAAAAAGAAGCCTCCAATACCAATCTAGCCCATGACTGTGGATGTGCAGCATTGTCCCTTGGCCAAAGGGAGACCACTTCTTTACCTCCAACTTTATGAAGTTGAAAATAAGCATGAGTCCATCCCATCAGTCAATACTTTATTACCCACGGGCCAGGACGTATTGTAGGTGTCAGAGATGAACAAGAGTACACAAACCAGTTTCTACCCTCGCAGAGGTTAGAGTTCGGCATTCAGGCAAATTGTTGCCTGTGGGTAACAATTTTTAGGCATTGGTTCTCAACCTAAACTCCACAACAGAATCATCTGAAAATTTTAAAAAGTACCAATGCCTAGGTCCCACCCCCAGTGGGGATGATTTCATTGCTCTGAGGTGTGGCCAGGGCATGGCAATATCTAAAAGCTCCCCAACTCATTCAATGTGCTGCCAGAGCTGAGAACCTCTCTCTTAGAGAGAAGCTAATATGGAAAGCAGAGAGTGGGATTTCTACACTTAAGTAAAATGATGGTTGCAAACCTAGAGAAACAAGTTTTCCCTGCATGTCAACTAATAAAAATAAATCAAGATGGAAACATGATTTCTTGAAAGGTACTTTTCAGAGAGTTCCAGAAGCTGTCTTTGTAGAATGGCATTCTGACAAAATGTTGGCTGGCAGTCTGACCCAAGGTTAGATAGGTCAACTAAGCACATTCTGATAATACAGAGCAAAACTCTGGGCTTCATTCTTTTTAAAGATTTTATGTATTTATTTGGCAGAGAGAGCGAGAGAGCACAAACAGGGTTGCGGCAGAGGGAATGGGAGAAGCAGCCTCCCTGCTGAGCAGGGAGCCCAATGTGGAGCTTGATCCCAGGGTGAGCTGAGGGCAGACACTTAACAGACTGAGCTACACAGGTGCCCCAGCTCTTGCCTTTTTGAAATAAAATTGCTCAGAAAATAACTTCTAAATGTGAACACTCCTACTACCCTTCCCTTCCCCCCACCATGACCTGTCCACTCTCGATCTATACATTCACACAAAGCTAGCCATCAGCCTGAAGAATGGGTCTAGACCTGGAATTCCAGACCACAGATGAGGATTCCAGCCCCCCAAAAATAAGAACCATGACTCGGTGGATTGAGATTGTTTTTCAGAATGATTTCTGACCTAATTCCTTTCTAGTTGCTTCCCTAAGCTGTCCTTCGAGTGACAAATGTTTGAATGAGACAGAATCGAAAACATCTCAAAAAGGTTTGACCCAATGGAAAGTCCAGACGGGCTGAGGAAACATGTGCCAAAGGTTGGGCTGCAGCATAATTATTTTCTAGAGTTACTGGGTCACAGCAAAGCATCTAAGTACATTCTAGGGCAATGAGTGTGCTCAGCACTAGCCCTTGATTATTCAGTCCTAATGGAGGGAAATGATGATGTGGGTTTTCTGAGAGAGCAGCTGATTTTAATGAGCAGTATGGTTTTGACTCTGGAAATCACCACTAGGTAAATAAAAAGGTATGCAGCATGTTTGAGCATATTTCAACTGGGCAGCATGGACTGTGGCCAAGAATGCCAAAGAATAAGTGGCTTAGAATTCCAAAACTTACCAGAGAAACCCCACAAAATAGAAACATCTTATTAGAAAGAACAGAGCCTGGGGACGCCTAGGTAGCTCAGTGGGTTAAGCATCTGCCTTTGGCTCAGGTCACGATCTCAGGGTCCTGGGATCAAGGCCCACATCAGGCTCTCTGTTCAGCGGGGAGTCTGCTTGGGGATTCTCCCTCTCCCCAACTGCCCCTCCCCCCGTGCTCTTTTTCTCTTATGATCTCTCTCTCAAATAAAATCTTTTAAAAAAATAAAAGAAAGAACAGAGCCCTTAATTATGATTTAGAAGACAAGAATTCTTGTCTTCTAAAAATCTGTCTTATCTGTCTGTCTATCTGTCTATCTGTCTCTGGTCTATCATGACCAGGTGTGTGACCCTGGGTAAGTAAGTTCTCTGTGCCTCAGTTTCCTCATTTTTAAAATGAGGGGACCAGATTTAAATGATCTCCAGTAGGATGGATGGATAAAATGGAATTTAATATCTGTGTGTAAGGGAGAGAGAATACTGAGATCTGAAGCCTGAAGATTGCTGGTAGCAGGTAGCCAAATTTGCATTTGGAACCCAAGACACTCCTTGAGGATGAAAGTGAGAAGACATCAAGACCCCAACACCTTGTCTCAGAAATTAAAACTAGCTGGAGTGGACTAGGGGGTTGCCCTGAGCAAGGCTCAGAGTCAGGGAATGGCCACTAGTCCCCTCAGATAAACTCAGCTCCAAGGAGAAAAGATAGGACCACCAGCCTAGCCTCTGCATAGACTTAGGAATTCAAAAGGAGGTTGTGAATCAGTGCACAAGAGGAATGACCCCAGCCCAGGAATCAGGTAGCAGACAGTCCTGGAGTCCTGGAGAAGTGGCTGTGTTGGGGAGGATGAGGAGTGACAAGAATGGGCATCCAGACCAGGTTTTCCAGGAGCCTCCTCCTCCTGGTGGAACTTACTCCTGAGGGCTGGGGATCTTCTCTCTGGCCCCTGAAAGAAGAGCAGTGGTCCAAGCAAAACTCTACACTAGAAGTTCCTTGGGAGCCACCAGCCTCCTGTGGGGTATCAGAATCCCCTGGCCTTGAAGTGACATCTCCACTGAGACTCCAGAAGCAGAAATGGAAGTGACCATGAGGGCCCTGGTATATTCTGGGAAGGGTCTTCCAGGGAAGCATATGGCATTTCCTGTTCATTGGGCCTGTGAGACCTCACATGTTCAACTTTGGGAATCCACCTGAGTGCTGCCTTATCTGCATCCCAATCTATAAATTGGGCCATGCCAGTTACAGATCTATAAGATCCCTCATGGCTCCAATGTGTTGTGACTTTAGTGTGTGATTCAAAACAAAACCCAAAGAATTATTTAATTCAGAGTTTAGTGTACAACTAACTATATCCTTAAGTTTGTACATACTGGGGCTCTAGTCTACAAAAAGGAGAAATGTGTAAATGAGGGATCCATCTGTGACCATTAAATCGCCTACAATTAACAAAAAAGTCATATCACTGCTAACGATCTATAAATTCACTCCATATGCATTCATCAGAGATCATTAAAATGAAGACTGGGAATGCAAAAATAATTATATAGTTTGGATACCTAAAAATTTTTCCTTAGAGCAGATTTGTACATATGTGTAAAATATAAGGCTGTTATTCTAAAATTATAACTGAAATACAAGCTTGCTTTAGTGAAAGGTGATTGTTATATTAATTTCCAGTTTAAAATCGCCTAGACAAATAACCACCAGCATTGTAAATGTGCATGCTATTTGAACCAGCAATTTTACATATAGAAATTTATGCTGATGAAATTTTACACAAGAATACAAAACTAAATATATAAGAACGTTCATTGTCACAACACTGTTGATAAAGAAAAAATTGGAGGGGCACCTGGGTGGCTCAGTCAGTTAAGTGTCTGATTCTTGGTTTCAACTCAGGTCATAATCTCATGGGTTTTGAGATGGATCCCCAAATAGGCTCCACACTCAGCAGGGAGACTGCCTGAGATTCTCTCCCTCTGCCCTTCCCCCCACTCATGGTCTCTCTCTCTCTCTCTTTCAAATAAATAAATAAATCTAAAAAAAAACAAACCCTGGAAAAATTGAAATGCTCATTCATAAGGGATTACTTAAATAAATTATCACCCTTCCATATGCTAAACCAAATTCTGAATTTACTAGAACTAGTGAAATACATCTTTTTCTAATTTAAATTTTACTTAGTTAACATCCAGTACAACATTGGTTTCTGGGATAGAATTCAGTGATTCATCACTTACATACAACACCTAGTGCTCATCACAACAAGTGCCCTCTTTAATACCCATCACCCATCTAACCTATCCCCCACCCACCACCCTCCATCAACCGTCAGTATGTTCTCTATCATTAAGAGTCTTTTGTGGCTTGTTTCCCTCCCATATTTTTTTTCTTTTATCCCTTCCCATTTGTTCATCTGTCTTCTTTCTTAAATTTCACATACAAGTGAAATCATGTGGTATTTGTTTTTCTCTGACTTATTTCACTTAGCAAAATACACTTTAGTTCCATCAGTGTCACTGGAAATGGCAAGATTTCATTCTTTTTGGTGGATGAGTAATATTCCTGTGTGTGTGTGTGTGTGTGTGTGTGTATATCTCACATCTTCTTTATCCATTATCAGTCAGTGGACATCTGGGCTCACTCCATAGTTTGGCTATTGTTGATAATGCTATTAACATAGTACCCCATCAAAGCTGTATTTTTGTAGCCTTTGGGTAAATACCCGTAGGACAATTGCTAGATCATAGGGTAGCTGTATTTTTAATTTTTTGAGGAACCTCCATATTGCTATCCAGAGTGGTTGTACCAGTTTGCATTCGCACCAACAGTGTGAGAGGATTCCCTTTCTCCACATCCTTGCCAACACCTGTTGTTTCTTGTGTTGCTAATTTTAGCCATTCTGACAGGTGTGAGGTGGTGTCTCATCATGGTATTGATTGTGAAATACAGTCTACGGCCATACCACCCTGAACGTGCCCGATCTCGTCTGATTGTGAAATACATCTTTATAGCAGAGAAATAATTTTATATTAACTGACATGGCTGTCATTTATAGTTATTTGTTTGTTTACCCCACCTCCATTTCCTGCTTTAAATCAGATCTATAATGAGGCTGAGTGATTCACTGTATCAGAGATATGGATATAAAGAGCACTAATCACATAAAGTTAAAATTCTTAGTGCTTAGCCCCAAACACAAGAAACCCAGAGAAAGGTATTCTCACCATCCACCAGGCACACTTTTGAGAATGAAAGGGATCGTGCCTGGACTGGCTTATTGGAAGGGCAAAGGAGTTTTCCTAAAACTTCAGGGGGACCAGGGAGGATAGGAAGACCTGAAATCAGAAAAGTGTAGCCTAGGCAAGGAAAGAATTTAGTTTTAAACATATTCATTTTTATTACAATTTATCTTAGGCTAAGTCATTAGGAATTGAGCTGACTTGAAACTGTAAACAGAAGAGGTAATTGGAATTGTTGAATATTTCTTCTGTTGGGAAATGCTCTGCAATGATGAATATTTTGCAATTCCATCTTTTCTGGATGCTGTATTGTGTTCCATTGATTTACATGTTTGTCCTTATGCCAATAACATATTATCTTGTTTTGTAAAGACTTTATAAATACTTCACTTTTTGAATGAGTCTTAATATCAGGCAGGGAGAGCCCTCCAACTTTGTTCTTTTCCAAATTGTTTTGCCTACTCTACAATTCCATGTTTTAAAATCTTATTTTAATATTTTGTGGAATTTTTATTATATTTTTACTATATTATATTACATATTAGTATATAAATATATTTATATTATATAAATATAATATAATATAAATATAAATATAATATATAAATATAATTATATAAAAATTATATTATATAAATATATTATATAATATATAATATATTATATAAATATATTATAGTATATTTTTATTATATTTACTAAATATAGCTGGTTTATTTACTTTCATCTGGATAAAAACAAAAGAAAAGGAAGAAGAGCTGTCAACAAGGGATATTTTAGGCTGCAAGTGACACAATCCTTCATTTCAGTATTGTAGACAAAGAAGGGTTCATTTTTTCCCCACCTAAAAGAAATTCTAAAGACAGGTGTCTCCTTGCATTGGTTCAGTGGCTCAACAATGTCAGGGCCAGCATCTCTGTGGGTCTCTCAACCTCTCCCTCATGGTAACAAATGCTAGCTACAGCTGCTGCAGTCTTGTGCATTCAGGGTAGAAAAGAACAGAAAGTAAGGGGTAACTTATGTCCCCAGATCCAAAATTGTGTCAGATGACCTCTTTGGCTGCAAGGGAGTTTGGGAATGGCATATTTTATTCAGACCATATAATAGACATAGGCCAGAAAGAAGGGGGTTGATATGAGAGTTGGCAGTGCCAACCTCTAGTGTTTGCCACAAATGTTGATGAGAGGCTTCAAAAAAAAAAAGGAAAAAAAGTTTTCATTGAATTCTTCCCTCTTCAAAAATACCATTAGAAGAACTAATGATAAAGAATCCATCCCACAGGATGCCTGGTTAGCTCAGTTGGTTTGGTATCCAACTCTGATTTTAGCTCAGGTCATAATCTCAGGGTCCTAGGATGGAGCCCTGCATCAGACTGTGTTTGGCACAGAGTCTGCTTGGGATTCTCTCCTTCCCTTTGCCCCTCCCCCTGCTCATGCTCTCTCTCTCTTTCTAAAATAAAAAATTTTTAAAAAAAGAATGCATCTCAAGCCACATCACTTTCCTTAGTGTTGGATGAGACCCTCAAAGCCTCCTGGTCCTGCCTCTCCCTGCCATGAGAATTAGCTCTCCCCTAGCATTCAACAGTACTCACACAATCCTTAAGTCACATCAGCTAGAAAAACAAACCTAGTCTGTTGCTAAGGGATAAGAGTGACATTATGACCAGCCTACAACATAGCTCTCTTTAGTAAACTTTTAAGGAAAAAATGTTGGAATTCAATGCATATTCATGAATTGCCCATTTCAGTCTCTGAATAGGGGAAACTGGGTATTTCTTCCTTTCTTCAGTAACCTTTATAGGGTTCCTATGTGCCAGGCACTGGGTGTTTTTTATTCCTCTTCCCTCTATTATTGTTCCCTGTCCTCTTTTTTGGATTATTTTTTGCTCTAAGTATATGGGAATATGTGTATCAAAGTATAAGACAAGGTCAAACTTGCAGAGTCCAGAGCACCATCACTATGCTCTCTCTGGTCTCCCTGTGGAGGCCACAAGAGCACAACTCATGTGCCTTTCAGAATCTTTGGAAGGTGTGGAAGAATCAGGATACAAGAGGTTATCTGTGAGTAATGCTGCTTCTTACAACATTCATGCTCTCATCCCTTTATGAGATTATAGAGATACTATGGTATACATACAGACGCAGTGTCTATCCTCATTGAGCCTGCATTGTTGTAGGATAATGTTTTTGAAATACTAACCAAGGTTATTTTCTCCCAATAGTTACTTTTTTCTCTCCCTGTTCCCACTCAAGTAGCTAGGCTATGTTCATTGCCTCAGGATACAGAGTTTATAAGCAGAAGACAGAGAAAAAAAGGAGAGACTTCCTATATTTACAAGAATAAAAGTGACACTAGAGCAAATTTTAGCATGAGCTTCACCCCAGATACCCCAATTAGCAACAGAAGATTCCTCTGAGCTGAAAGGGGAAGAAAAATGGAAGGCAAGGGAATTGCCATAGAGGCCAGTGAGGATAGCAGGGAAAATCAGACCTGAAGGGGCCATCAGTGAAAAAAAGCTGTGTCAACCATGGGCCATAGTGAGGAGAATCTGTGGACACACAGGAACCAGATGGTAGCCAAGGGTGCATTTGCCAACATCACCTGTCATTCATACCAGGCCCCATATCAGCCATCCTTTCTCCAGTCATCTAGGCTCCATGCTTGCCTTTTCTTCCTGGGGATAAAGTTAGGTTCTATTTCCAAGCCTCCTTTCCATTTAGATGAAATCATATCACAAACCATTGAGTTCTGGCCAATGGGATGTGGGAGGAAGTGATTTAGACCACTTCTTATCCTATTCATAAATACTTCCAATGCATCCTCCATGTTCCCGCTTTCCTTTTTGTCAGATATAAATGATGGGCTCCAAGGCCCTAGGGCATGGCTGAGCCTAAAGAAGGAAGGGGCCTGGATCCCTGGATCCCTACCTGGAAGACAGCCACCTAAGGTGGTCACTTTGACCAGAAACATCTACACTGGGTTCTTGTATGAGAAAAAATTAATTTTTATTGTATTAAGCCACAAAAATATTGCAGTTTATTACAGAAAGTTTTGTCAACTCTGACAATACTTCAATCAACTCCCCAGCTCAAGCAACACTCCTCTTCCTGTACCTGGTTCAGGAAGTTTACCCCATGAGGACAAGCACTCCATTGCAAAATACCAGGACACAGTAAGTACGCACCCCCAAAAGGAGGGTGAAGCTCTTATAATCTGTCATGTCAGTATGATGTTAAGGGAGGGAAAGGTCTTACTCTTACATTTGTGAAGATAACCAGAACCTGCTTAAGATTTTTCCTGGGCTAGGAGATTGGTTAAACACACAAGCATCACACCGGATAGAAGGAGAGAGAAATACTGAGCTAGTCAGTATAGATTGATGTGTAGAATTACAAACTGTGCTAAGCTCTGTGGAGAAAAGATACAAATAGTCTGGCAAAACTAACAGGTGGTGATAGAACTCATATTAAGGAGTGGGAATGAATAAAGACTGTCTGAGGAAAGAACAGCTGAACGGAAGCCTATTGGGAAAACCAGAATCATGCAGATTGAGTTTGGGGGAATAGCGTTTAGACAAAAGGAATAGAATGTGCAAAGAGCCTGAGAAATGAAAGAGGCTGGCTCACTGAGGATCTGAAAGATGTCAATTTAGCTGTGGTGAAGAGAGGGAGGTAGAGAAGGGTATGAGATAGGGATAGAAAAATAAGCAGAGACAAATTTAAAAAGGGCCATGTAGACCTGGTTCTTGCTTTTATATTTTATTACAAAAGCCTAAGAAGGCATTGAAGAATTTTAATCAGGGATCATGGTCAGGATTGCATTTTTAAAATATCAAACTGGCCAAGATGGAGACTGGTTGGCAGAGAGGCAAAAGTGGAGGGAGAAAGCCCATGTAGGCCATTTCAGAAATTCAGGCAAGAAATAATGGTGTGTTGAAGTAGAAGAGTAGCAGCATGCAGATGGAGAGAAATGGGTAGGTTTAAGATATGCTTGGGAAGTTGAATGGAATAGCAATTACTGCATTCAACAACTTTAAACTCTAGTGAGAGACAGGATCAGGTGGTAAGTTATAGGAGCCTCAGTTCTAATCTAGGTCCTCTAAGAGTTAAGAGAATGTGATAAAAGTAACAGCACCTTCCCCAATGTCTAAACCACCATTTGAGCAGGATGGTTTGGAGGAGATAAGAGGGTGCAGGAAAAACTAGGCTTAGAGTCAAAGGGCTGTTCTCTAGTTTGGTACATGACTGGGTGCTCACTCAATTGTGCTATCATACCAAAAGAGAGCCTGGTTAGTTAAATAACTCAAACCTACAGATAAAGACTCTGCCCAGATACAATCTAAGCACAGTGGGGGAGAATAATTCCATCCTTTGCCCATTCTTAATAGCTATTGATAATAATGAGAAGAATAAGTAACATTATGGAGCTCTTTGTGCTATGCCCTGTGCTAAGGGATGTATGTGCATATTCTCATTAAGCTCATTAGGGCTCTGTGAGATGGTACTGTTATTTCTCCTATTTATTAACACTAAGGTCTAGAGATTGGTACCTTGTCCAAGGCCTGATCTCTAGTAACTAGAGTAGTGCATATTCAAACCCAGCTCTAACTCCAGAGTCCACACTACCAGCCATATAATGTAATGTGTTGAGAAAGATACTGAAGATGCATTTGGGTTCAATGGGGGCAAAGTCAGATGGGCACAATCTGGTCAGTCACATATAAACATGTGCCTTATAACCATGCGGCTTTATCCTAAAGAATAAATCACTGGATTGCATTAACAAAAGAAAACTGTCACTGTATTTTATGATGTTATAGGATATCCTGTTCATACTCTAATGGCCAATTACAGATTTCAAGACAACTGACTAGAAAGAATATTTGAAAAATCTGGTATGAGGGTCTCTAGACACCTTAACATGAGAATTCTAAGCGTATTATGAAAGATTTAAGAACCTGCTTTGAGAGCCTCTTCTCTTCAAAACTCAACTGGGGAGTCACATCAGGCTAGGAAATTGTTCTGGGGCAGAGTCAAGCTTTGAAATCTCAGGGAAAGGCTGAGTTGAAATAAAACTGCATCACATCTGGGAACCCAGTGCTAACTGCTATAAAGCAACACTCTTTTTCCTGAAAGCTCTCATGAAAAAGAGCATTTTCAACTACTAATATGGTTTTCTTCTCACCCCTTTCTTGCCCCCAGTGGAGGAAAATGTTTATTCATCTTACATAATTTTGCTCTTCTTTATGTCACCAAATGCCTTGTGATAGTATTGCATCTGACAACTCTCTTATTGAGAAGTTGCCAACAACCAAAGGATAATTAATTTAGTCTTCCAGGCATATATGAAAAAAAAGCCACACATACACACACAGAGTGGACCATGCACAATTCATTGGGAATAATGTTCCAATGTTTGTATCTCAATGAAATTGCTGGGGTTGTTGAAAAAAAAATTCTGCATCTCAATGAATGCTTTGTGTAATAGAATCTTTTGCTGAAAGGAGATGGGTCCTTAACTTTTAGGGAACAGAAATGGGACAGGACTACACAGGAAATCAATAAGCATTTATGAAATGTCTACTTGGTCAGGCACATTGCTAAACTCTGAGGATATAAAGAAGAATGAGATCTAAGAGAATTGACAATCCAATAAAGAAGAGAGAGGACTCATACAACAACTCTTATAGTGAGTATAAAGGAGGTTTATACACACACACATACACATACACGTTATAGTAGTTCTCAAGTTGTGGTCCCCAGACCAACAGCATCACCTGGGAATTTATTAGAAAGGTCCTACCTGAGACCTCCTGAATCTCAAACTCTAAGGCTGGGGCCTATCAATCACCTCCTGGCATACCCTGTCTGGAAACCACTGGTTTAGCAAAAGATATGACAATAAATATAATTGCTTTGGGGAAGCGTTGCACTGGTTACTGGTATCCAACCAAGAAATAATAAGCTTGGGCTCTGGGGCCTTTCAGGCTGTTGTAACCTAGCACTATGAGGCAGGTTTGAGGTTTCAGTTGTGCCAACATCTACAGACATCGTGGTGCCCTCCAGCTTCAAGTCCTGCTATACTTCTGTGTTAGTTTCCTATTGCTGCCATAACAGATAGCTACAAATTTGATGGCTTAAACAACACACATTTATTATCTTTCTGTTCTAGAGGTCCAAAGACCAAATTCAGTGAGGCCTGAAGTCAAGGTATAGGGAGGTCTGGTTCCTTCTGGAGGCTCTAGTGAAGAATCCATTCCCTTCCCTTTTCTAGCTTTAAGACACCACTTGAATTCCTTAGCTTATGGCCCTGCATCATCTTGACCACTGCTGCCCTCATCTTATCTCTTCTGACTCTGTCCCTCCCACCTCCTTCTTTTATAAGGACCCTTGTGATTACATTAGGCCACTCAGGTAATGCAGGATAATCTCCCCATCTCAAAATCCTTAATTTAATCAAATCACCAAATTCCCTTTTGCCATGTAAGGTAGCATATTCATAGGTTTCTGGGATTAGGACATGGACATCTTTAAGGGGCCATTATTTAGCCTCTCACAACTTCCCCTTCAGTGTTGCTGGAGAGAATAGGTGGTGGGGGGGGGGGGCGACTATGAGGAAAGAGATGTTGAATGACTGAGTTTTTAGGAGGACAAGATTTATAAATGTGTCCAGGTGTTATTTTAATTTGTTCCACAGTCATTGCTCCATATAAAAGCCCAATCAAATATCCATGGTTTAGGGTGTCCCAAAAGAAGAGTCTCAAGTGAGGTTAGCAAGGCCCTGACCTCCCTGAGGAAGCCTGTTTATCCCTATGTTCATCTATCTACAGGGCATCTCCACTTGAGTAGGCCCAGAACTGAACTCTTCATTCCAGTCCCCTGTCCTGCCACCCCACTCCAACTTGGTTTTCCTCCTTAAGTCCCTATCTCAGATAAATGCACATAACATATTCTCTCAATCCAGAAATCTACATAATATCCTAGGAGTGCCCCAACCTCCCCACCACCCACATCTAATCAGCCACTGACCACTGTCAACACTATCACAGATATAACTCTCTTCCTTTCAAAAACTCTCACTGGGCTTGGTTCAGGAGCTCACCATTCCTCACCTAGATTTTGTGAGGGCCTCTTAATTGGTTCCTTGGCTTTAGGATCACCACCTTTATCACCACTACCATGATAAGTATTTTCAAAACACAAATCTGTCACTCATTTTCCTCTGCTGTTTATAACTCCCTAATGCCATTTTATAATAAAGACCAACTCCTTACCAAGACTATGTATGGCTCTTTCTAATGCACCCTTACCTTACCTGTTCAGCCTCATGTTTGCCATTACCTCAAATGATAAAGCAAATTATTTACAGATCCCAGAGTGCACCCTGATCCCTCACAACTCTTACCTTTTTTTTTTTAAAGATTTTATTTATTTGACAGACAGAAATCACAAGTAGGCAGAGAGGCAGGCAGAGAGAGAGGAGGAAGCAGGCTCCCTGCTGAGCAGAGAGCCCGATGCAGGGCTCGATCCCAGGACCCTGAGATCATGACCTGAGCTGAAGGCAGAGGCTTTAACCCACTGAGCCACCCAGGCGCCCCACAACTCTTACCTTTAACCAGGCTCTTCTCTGAACATCCTTATTCATCTTAGAGCTAGAACATCCTTATTCAATTCTATACCTATTTATTAGAGTGATGACTCTTTAAATCTTCCTCTAGGCCTACTTCCCTGGCCTCTTCCTTCTGTCTTACCATCCACTGTGCACCCCGGAAACACTTATTATACTGAATTATAATTGATTATCTATAGTCTCCCAGACCACTAGACCGTGAGCTCCTTAAGTATAAAGACTGAGTTTTACTTAGGTCTATATTCTCATAGCTCAGCACAGAACAGGGCATAGAGTAATTGTTCAATACATTCCCCAGTTGAATTGAGATATTGCATGACATTTGGAAGTGCTAACTAAGGGGGAAAAAAAAGAGTGGGAGTAAGGGGGAGAATTGGGTTAGAGTTGTACGTGCCTAGAACTGGAACAGGCCAGGAAGTCTTAGCGGAGAGCCATCAGTACATACAACTACAAGGAAATAAAGAATAGAAGGGAAAGGTTTTCAGTAATATCAATTGCTCCTGTGCACTAAAGCCAGAAAATAGGCCTTTGGATTAGACACACAAGAAAGCCACTAATGCCATTCAAGAAAGCAGTTTCAAGTGGAGTGTAGAAGATGCAGAAGAGGGAAAAGGGCCCAGTTTACAAGGAGTAAACCACTGTTTCTCACACTAGCACCAAAACACACTTGTTGGGAGAAAAGGAAATGAGACAGATCACTTGAGGACACACATAAGGGAAGACGGCCCCTTTCAAAGACGAAAAACTAACTTATATCATTCCTTCAGGCTGAGGGTCCTCACAAAAAGAAACTTCCAAGAGCAATCAGCTCAAAGACAATCTACAGTCTTCCGGTTGTGAATACAGGATGGGTTGATGCTCTTCCAAACCTAAAACTGTGACATAATTTTAAAACATGTTATTAAGCACCTGCTTGTTCATCACTGTGATTTTAAGGACATTTACTGAGGTCACATCTTAGCATATGGTCTGTTTCTTCCTTGTTGAAGTTGTTGGCAGCAAAGCCGCTCATAGCTTGGTGTGCTGGGCTAGCACCAGCATGAGAATTTAAGGAACGGCATGCGGTGCCAGCCCGTCCATCTGAGATTTCTGGCAGAGAGAGGCCCTAAGGGAGAACTTTGTAGGAAGGCAGAGTTCTTCTTTAAAACTTAAAAATCACAAGTTAAGGATGTACCCAAACACATACAAAACTTCCCCAATCGGAGTACATCATGAATGAACAACCTAAACCACCTCCAGCTAATTTTTATTTTCAGTTTTACTACTTGTTGTGGTAGTCAACCTTAGTTGACTTTCTTTGCAAAATAGAAAAATTCCTCTTTTTATCAAATTTAATTCTTCTGGTTTCATTCTTCAAAGAAGCCTCCAGTTCTTAATGGCAAGGTTTGGTAAGCAAGACCAGTTCAGACTATTCTTACTTGATTTTATGAACTTTAGGACAATGCCTCCATGGTCTTTTATTTTCTCTACTAAAAATGTTTTGGTTTTCTCCTATAACCAAATTCATTTGGAGAAAAGAACTAGACTTGAATAAAGATTATCTAGACATGAATGCTAGTTTTGCCACTTGCTTCACTGAATTAATCTCTGACTCAGTTTCTTCATCTATAAATGAAAATACTAACAAATACCTCATATAATAATTATAAGAATTAAATAAGATAATACATATATTAGTCAGGGTATAGACTGTTTCTATAACAAAGAGAACTTAAAATATAGGGACTCAAATAAGATTAAAAAAAAAACAACCTCTTATGTAATATTCTAGAAGTAGTGGCTCAGAGGTACCCATACATTCTCAAAGTATAGATTCCATTTTTGGATGGCTCATCTCTCAGCCAGCTGTGTAGAGGAAAAATAGTGGTAGCAAAGAGCTTTCTTTTAAGGAAGCTTCCATTTAAGCTGTTACCGAGAAACCACACACAGCACTATTGTTTATATACATCAGCCAGAATGCAGTCCTATGGCCACAGCTAAGAGCAGAGGAGGCTGGGAAATGTATTCCTATCTAGATGGACATATACTCAGTTAAAATTGTGGGGGAACTTGTTTATTATTAAAAGGAAGAAGGATAGAATGAATACTGCGGGACAATGAAAAATTTATATTAGCTACACTCTCTTGGGATTCCTGGGTGGCTCAGTCAGTTAAGCGGCTGCCTTCAGCTCAGGTCATGATCTCAGAGTCCTGGCATAGAGTCCCACATCAGGCTCCTTGCTTCGCAGGGAGCCTGCTTCTCCCTCTGCCTCTACTTGCCACTCTGCCTACCTGTACTCTATCTATCTCTCTGACAAATAAATAAAATATTTTAAAAAATATTAGCTACATACTCACCATTACATAAATTTCTATTATGGAAAAAAAAAATCACCTGACACTTCATTTCTGATCCCCCCCCCATTAATAAAGAATCCTATAAAGCCAGCACCTCCAAGGACTGAAGGATGAGGTTTTTGTTTTGTTTTGTTTTGTTTTTAAGGCAGATGATTATGTCTTATTCATCTCCACATCTCCCAAGACTAACACAGAAGTATTCTTTTTTTTAAATTTTTTTTAATTTCTTTTCAGCGTAACAGAATTCATAGTTTTACACCACACCCAGTGCTCCATGCAATGCGTGCCCTCCACAATACCCACCACCTGGCTCCCCCAACCTCCCACCCCCTGCCCCTTCAAAACCCTCAGGTTATTTTTCAGAGTCCACAGTCTCTCATGGTTCATCTCCCCCCCAATTTCCCTCCACTCCCTTCTCCTCTCCATCTCCCCATGTCCTCTGTGTTATTTGTTATGCTCCGCAAATAAGTGAAACCATATGATAATTGACTCTCTCTGCTTGACTTATTTCACTCAGCATAATTTCTTCCAGTACCGTCCATGTTGCTACAAAAGTCGGGTATTCATCCTTTCTGATGGAGGCATAATACTCCATAGTGTATATGGACCACATCTTCTTTATCCATTCGTCCGTTGAAGGGCATCTTGGTTCTTTCCACAGTTTGGCGACCGTGGCCATTGCTGCTATAAACATTGGGGTACAGATGGCCCTTCTTTTCACCACATCTGTATC
>PISX010011856.1:0-62241 GCA_004024625.1 Mellivora capensis
TACACAAAGATAAACTCGAAATGGATAAAAGACCTCAACGTGAGACAGGAATCCATCAGAATCCTAGAGGAGAACATAGGCAGTAACCTCTTTGATATCAGCCACAGCAACTTCTTTC
This sequence comes from Mellivora capensis, assembly GCA_004024625.1. Taxonomy (NCBI): domain Eukaryota; kingdom Metazoa; phylum Chordata; class Mammalia; order Carnivora; family Mustelidae; genus Mellivora; species Mellivora capensis. The sequence continues at coordinate 119 of PISX010011856.1, forward strand.
AAGATATGTCTCCAAAGGCAATGGAAACAAAAGCAAAAATGAACTTTTGGGACTTCATCAAGATCAAAAGCTTCTGCACAGCAAAGGAAACAGTCAACAAAACAAAGAGGCAATGCTCAGAATGGGAGAAGATATTTGCAAATGACAGTACAGACAAAAGGTTGATATCCAGGATCTATAAAGAACTTCTCAAACTCAATGCACACAAAACAGATAATCATGTCAAAAAATGGGCAGAAGACATGAACAGACACTTCTCCAATGAAGACATACAAATGGCGATCAGACATATGAAAACATGTTCATCATCACTAGCCATCAGGGAGATTCAAATTAAAACCACATTGTGATACCACCTTACACCAGTTGGAATGGCCAAAATTAGCAAGACAGGAAACAATGTGTGTTGGAAAGGATGTGGAGAAAGGTGAACCCTCTTACATTGTTGGTGGGAATGCAAGCCACTTTGGAGAACAGTGTGGAGAGTCCTTAAGAAATTAAAAATAGAGCTTCCCTATGACCCTGCAATTGCACTACTGGGTATTTACCCCCAAAGATACAGATGTAGTGAAAAGAAGGACCATCTGTACCCCAATGTTTATAGCAGCAATGGCCACAGTTGGCAAACTGTGGAAGGAACCAAGATGCCCTTCAACGGATGAATGGATAAGGAAGATGTGGTCCCTATACACTATGGAGTATTATGCCTCCATCAGAAAGGATGAATACCCAACTTTTGTATCAACATGGACGGGACTGGAAGAGATTATGCTGAGTGAAATAGGTCAAGCAGCAAGAGTCAATTATCATATGGTTTCACTTATTTGTGGAGCAGAACAAATAACATGGAGGACATGGGGAGATGGAGAGGAGAAGGGAGTTGAGGGAAATTGGAAGGGGAGATGAACCATGAGGGACCATGGACTTTGAAAAACAACCTAAGGGTTTTGAAGGGGGGGTGGGAGGTTAGGGGAGCCAGGTGGTGGGTATTACAGTGGTTACGTATTGCATGGAGCACTGGGTGTGGTGCAAAAACAATTAATTCTGTTATGCTGAAAAGAAATTTTAAAAAATGATGAGACAGGAACTTTAAAATAACTTTGCTAAAAGAATATATTGGAAAAGGTATGTAAGGTAAGTAAACAGATGGGTAATTTTTGGCATATAAATATACACTATTACAAAGGAAGAACCAAATGAAATTGCTATAAATGAAATACATAATATCTGAGATGAAAAGCTCATACATTGCCGTATCAACAAACTAGAAACATCAATGAAAAGACTAACTAAACTTGAAAACAGATCAATAGAAATCATCTAAATATTAGCAGAAAAAAAGTGAAACAATAGTAGTAATATCTAGTAGTAATATCTAATAGGCTAAATTATATGTGATTAGAATCCTATAATATGAATGAAAATTTTATTAATTATTAAAGGAAAATATTATCATTATAGCAAAGAAAGTTAGAAGCTTAATGAAATGATCAGATTTGGCATTATTAATACAGGGATAAAGCAATATCATGTGCCAAGTGAAATGTTACACTGAGGACACAATACAACTTCAATGATACAACTACCTCCAAAAAATGCATAAACTGAATCTAATTATAAGGAAACATTGCAGAAATTGAAGTTGAAAAACATTCTATAACACAAGTCACCTGTACTCTTCAAAAATATTAGGATCAAAGAAGGTGAAGGAAGGCTGGGGAGCCATTCCATATCTAAAGAGACATTTCAACTCATGCAGTAAGTGGTTCCGGATTGGACCGTGAACAAGGAAAAATATCTATAAAGGACATTACTGATGTAGTTAACTGAAATTCAGTATGAACTATGTATTAGATTATAATATTTATCAATGTTAAATTTTCTGGTTTTGTTATTTGGAGTATGATTGTGTTAAAAAATGCCTGTATTTTTAGGAAATATGCAATAAACTAAGAAGAGTGTTTTAAATTTACTCTCAAATGGTACTTGTTCACAAGTATATATATTATATGACACATACATATATGCCCATGCAGAGAATAACTAAGCAAATGAAGCCAGATGTAAATAATTGGTGAATCTGGGAAGAGCATCATTGGAGATCCTTTTCATACACTCGAAATTATATCAAAATGCAAATTTACCCCCAAAGAACATCCTTAAAACAAAATGATACTGCCAGAGTATATTATGTTCCTTGAGAAGTGGTTACAGAACAGGCAGCGGGATGTTGTGATCAGGCAAGCAACTTAGCATTTCACTGGGGATCAAGAATAATGTGTCAGTTTTTTTTCTAGTTGTATAATTAAAGGCTAAATTCTTTATTTAGAATGAATGATTCTTGTCTTACACAGTAGCTAATAAAAAGGAATAATGTATACATATTATTAACCATAAATGAAAGGAGAAAACCAGTGCAAAATGCTGCAGACAATACATCTCTAATATACTGCGAAGGCTGGTACCAGGACAACACTACTTCCGAAGAGTGCCAGCGAAATGGTGAGTGTGTGAAAGCAAAGAAAAATATTGTGTTTATAGGGTGCAGAAAGAATCCCAGAATCTGACAGAACCCATGCATCTCTTCACCCAGAATACACTTAGAGAATAATTTAACCATGACAATAGGGACTACAGAAAATGGTATATTGTGTATGAACCTGGCCTCTCTAATTGCCTCCTTATGTTCCTGAACATCTTGACCTTGTTCATGTTTGACTGACAATATTTCACATATTTTCCATGATCTGCTGTCAATATCTACATATCATTATGTGATCAAGTCATGGTCCTCACTGGACTATCATGAGCCTGTAATATTGTTTCAAAATTGAATTTGAGTCCATTCCACAAGGTGAATTCTCCACTAGAAGCTCCAGTGACCAACCGTCTTCCTTCTCAAGTCTACCTAACAACAAATACCAGACACTTTTTTTGTTGATGTTTGAACAAATTTTGTTATTACTGCATTCATAGGATTATTCAACATCCCTATAGATGGGACAATATCATTACAATAACCTGCAGCAGGCTGAATTGCCCACATATCTCTCTGGTCTCTTTGCCATATTCTATTCTCCAAGTACTTAATTACAGATGGATTATAGTCTATGGTTTTTGGTTTACTTCTTTACTCATCCGTTTTGCATCAAAGATAAGCTGTTGCATCCCTTGCTGCTGCGCAAAATCAGGTCGCTAATACAATAGTTGTGGAGGCACTTGGTGTTGGAAACTTGGCATATGGAAAAAACAGGGAAGAGAACCAATTTCTATAGCCATGGTGATATATTCATTCTAGGACACCTCCAGCACTGAGCAGAGTTGGTAATGAATGGTGAGCCAAGGGTTTGTCTTCACTGTCAGGAATGTCTCTCCTGCCTACCATCTTCCCTCCACCCCTCTCAATCCCTCTTCTCCAAAGGAGCTGCTATCATCTTCCCCTTAATGTGTCAGTTTTGTGCAGATTCTGAAATTACTCAAGCTTAGAACCATGGGACTTTAAGACAGCAGCCTTGGCACTACCCTAGCCTATCCCTCCTCACCTTTTATAGACAAGGAAACTAAAGTTAGATGTAGAGCCCAACCTTCACTGAAGAAGACACAGCCTTCTGATTCTCAGACTTCATTTTTAAGTTCATTCTTTATTCATGCATTATGCTTCCTTCCTGACAATTTTAAGGCTTTCCTAGCAGCCTTGCCAAAGTTTTTTTTTTCCTTTAAGTCACTCACATCTTTTGCCCTTAATCTGAGCAATCACAATTTGTCATACCTGAAGTATGTATTTCCTTAATGTCATGGTATTTCTTATAAAGGGAGGTCAATGTTTCATGAGGACTTCCAAGGAATATGAGGGTTTAACTGACTCCTGGGGGCAGTATAACTCTTTATCGCCTTTCCTCCCTCTCCAGTTACCTCTTCCAAATGGAGATCCATCTTAATTACTGTCCCTCCTATTTTTATTGACCAGCTGTTGAGATTTATTGAACACTCAATGTGTACTCATCACTACCCCATCACATTGATAATGACTTATTACAGTAGTCCTCCCTTTTCCCTGGGGAATATGTTCCAAGACCCCCAGTATAATGTCTGATATGGAGGAGTACCAAACCCTACATATACTATGTTTTTCCTACACATGCATACCTATGATAAAGCTTAATTTATAAATTAGGCACAGTAAGAAATTAACAATAATAAAATGCAACAATTATAACAATATACTATAATAAAAGTTATGTGAATGTGGCCTTTCTCTCTCAAAATATCTTATTGTACTACACTCATCTTCCTGTAATTATGTGAGATGACAAAAATGACTATGTGATGAGACAAAGTAAGATAAATGAGACAGGCATAGTGACATAGCATTAAGCTACTACTGACCCTCTGATACTATGTCTGAAGGAGCATCATCTGCTTCTGAAACACAATTGACTCCAAGTAACTGAAACTGTGGAAAGTGAAATGGCAGATGAGGGGGGACTATCGTGCTCCCAGTTTAGTTATTCTCTGATTAAGCACTCTTGAACTAAATAAGGTTGTGGTATATGTACAGAGAGGAGTAGGGAAAGTTAAAACTTCCTTTTCCAAGAAAGGCATTCAGTAATATGTAACTTATAGTAATCTTCTGATGGATGTGCCAAGTAAGAAAAGAGAAATTTTGGATTCTAAACCCATGTTGACCTACAGCTGGGTGGGTTATATTCTATGGCCACAGGTTCAGCCCTAAGCCTCATAGCCATTCATAATAAAAATCAACAGAAATTCCACCTTCCTTAGGAAAGTATTTTATATCAAAGATCTTGCTGGAGGCCTGATAATCTCTTCTTCCTTTGTGAAGACAGTTTGTACAAAGTTGCAATCATTATTTTGACCATTAGTCCTAATAGCAGCAGTGTTTTTTTAGCACATTGTATATAATCTTAACGTGTGTCTCCTAAGTGATGACTCAGCATCTTTGCTGCCACCCAGACACAAAGGGATCTGGAAAAAGAAGATTTTCTTTTTTGAAAAACATTGCATTCCTCATATCTCCTCACTCCTGCCAGACTTATATCATCAGTAACCATGCCTTTTGTTATTTTTTAAAATATTTCTTACAATTTTCTCTAACATTTACTTCCCACTGAGAGCTCTTTGGTGTTGGACTACTATCACTTGAACTTGGAAGAAGAAAATTGTCTTAATGTAATTAAATGAGCTGATATTCAAAGAAAAAACAGGAAGGAAACATTGAACAAGAAATCAATAGGTAATATAAAGGCATTTTCAACCACAAGTGGCATAAGGTAGAGCTGACCATTTGCTCTTTATATCTTATAATGTTTTTAGCAGAATCTTTCATATAATTCTAATAACACATATTCTCAATAACATTTCTTAACCAAATGACCTCTATAATGTATGTATAGAAGTAGCACCACTCAGCTTTTACTAGAACTACAAAAGAAACCATTTCCTTATATTCTACTCAGCACATTCTTTCTACTTCTCAAATGGACACACACACACACAGAGTGATGGGTAAAGATCAAGGACTTTGCTATCAGACAAACTTGATTTCAAATCCAGTTCTGTTCTTATCTGGACCTTGAGAAAGTTACTTAATCTCTGTAAGTCTTACCTTCCTTGTCTATAAATGTGAAGGTGAGAAAATGTGAAATTCACTTGCAAAAGTTAGGTATTATCCTACTTCTCTTAGTATTTTCCTTTTGAATAAATCACAATAAGTACTTATTCCTATTTATACACATTCATACATATTTCATTACTCCCTCAAAATGTTAGTGTGTTTTCATATGTCCCACAAAATATCTTCTACAACATCCCAGAGGCTAGCAACACGTGAAACACAGGACAACATGAATATAGTTTCCATGAAGTAATATTGTGCTACCCAAATAATATCCCAATTTTTAACCATGGCTGTCTGTACTCAGAGAAGATATGCACACTTAGGAAAAAATCCTGCTCAAGGTTTTCCATGCACTCATTCCTTAAATCACTTGGTGTATATCCCAGCTACCCAGGAATAAATTACCATCTTAAGCTAATATACTACATTTAGTGTTTTGGAACAATCTCAGCACTTATCCATGGGATGTCCTCTGGGCTTCACAGACTCATTTTGGAAGCCTTTTCCTATTCAAGAAAACTATTTAAAAAAATTGATGAGAGAATAAATTTCCCAGAATCATTCTGCCCCTAATATACTTTATCCCTCAAAGTAGTTAAGGGAACAGTATCTGAAGTCAGAATGCCTGTATTCAAAGCATACCTCTGCTATTTACTTTCTCAATGACTTTGAGGTAGTTATTTATTCTCTCTATGCCTTAGTTTTCTCATATATAAAAATGGGGATAATTATGAAATCTAACTCAGGTGTATTTTAAAGATTAAATGAACTAATATATTTAAAGTGCACAGTCCATGCCTAGTACACTGGAAACTACCATCAAAAGGTATGGCAGACTTAGTGAAGGTTCTGAGAAAGACCAGGCTCTGCCTGAAAAAAAAACTTAAAATCCTAGTTCACCATTGACTCAAAGCTCAAGGTTGTCATTTCTTAGCTCAAAAAATGTAGGTATTGAAGGCAGGTCCAAAATGACATCATAAAAAAGACCCTGAACTCACTTCCTCCCACAGACATACCAAGTCTTTTTTTTTTTTTTAGATTTTATTTATTTATTTGACACAGAGAAAGAGACAAGTAGGCAGAGAGGCAAACAGAGGGAGAATCAGGCTCCCTCTGAGCAGAGAGTCCGATGCAGGGCTCAATCCCAGGACCCCAGGATCATGACCTGAGCCAAAGGCAGACACTTAACTGACTGAGCCTCCCAGGCACCCTACACTGAATCTTCATATACAGTAAACCCTCCTGAAGAAGAACTGAGGGTCAATTGAACAGCTTTTGCACAACAAAGGTGAGGGATCACATAGAGAACAAGAGAGTCAGAGACATAGTAACAATAGGAAGTCCATCCATGATTCTACAAACTGCAGTAGGAAGGGATAGCACTGAGGGGTCCACATACATACTCACCTGACCTGGAACACAACAGAAACAAACAAACAAAATAACATAGTGGTTTAAAGTCAAACTAGACTATAAGTGAACAAAACCTATTTAATAACCCTAGAGCATTCACTTAACAGTGAAGAAACTGCTGAAACTCTCTTCTGGGTCATAGGTCCTGGAGAATGCCTTGTTTACATATCCCCTCCACCTTGACCGCACAGACAGGAGCAGAATACCTAGCCATACCAGCTCCAGCTAGCCTCCCAATACACCCCACACCTGTGACTGCCTCAGCTCTAGCTGTCCCTCCATGGCTGTCATGGCACACATCAGGACACACACAACTTCCACCCACTACAGGCTCAGCTATTTTGCCAAGGTGACCCAGATATAAAGCACTCCAAGACCCTCCAGGATACTCACTGGACATGACACCATGCCCAATCCAGCTCTAGCCATCCCACCAAAGTGGCCCCTGCTTAGAATGTCCTGGAGCATGCCTGCCTCAACACCATCTATCCCACTTGGGTGGCCCCACTGCAGAGCACCCCAGTATCACCTAGCTGATACTCATTTCTGCTCCATCCATCCCATCAGAATGGCCCTGGTGCAGAGTGCCCAGTGGCGTAGAGTGCCTAGCTCACAACTACTCCAACTCTATCCAGCTAGCCAAAGACTCCAGGAACATATAGTCCACACAGGGGCTTCCTACATAAAGCCACTCCCTCAAGACTGGAAGTGGTAGATGGTTTACTTAATTCATAGAAACAAACACTAGAAGTCAAAATGAAGAAAAAGAGGAAAGTGATTCAAATGAAAGAATATAATGAAACTTTAGAAAAAGAACTAACTGAAAAAGGTCAAAATAATAGTCGTAAAGATACTCACTGAATTTGAGAGAAGAGTTTATGAACTCAGTAACAACTTCAACAAAGAAATAGGATATATATAAAAAATCAGAAATGATGAATATAATAACTGGAATGAAAAAATACACTGGAAGGAATCAACAGCTGCTTAGATTATTCTTCAATAAAGAACCAGTGATCTGGAATACAGGGTAATGGAAAGTACTCAAGCTGAACAATTAAAAGGAAAAAAGAGGCCAACATTGATCATTCTAATATTTGCATTATAGGGATGCCAGAAGAAGAGAGAGAAAGGGGCAGAAAACTTATTTGAAAAAATAACAGATGAAAAATTTTCTAAACTGGAGAAGGAAACAGACACCCAGGTCCAGAAAGCACAGAGAATTCCATACAAGATGAACTCAAAGAAATCCACACTAAGACACATAACAATTAAAATGTCAAAAATTAAAGACAAAGGGAGATTTAAAAGAAGCAAGATAAAAGCAACTAGTTACATACCAGGGAAACCCCATAGGCTCTCAGCTGAATATTCAGCAGAAATTTTACAGGTCAGAGAGAGTGGCATGACATATTCAAGTTGCTAAAAAGAAAAAATCTACAACCAAGAATACTCTATTTAGCAAGGTTATCATTCAGAACTGAAGGAGAGATAAAGTTTCAGATGAACAAAAGTTAAATGAGTTCATAATCACTAACCCAGCCTTATAAGAAATGTCAAATGAGACTTCTTAAACAACAAAAAAAGAATAGAAGATAACTAAAAGTAAGAAAATTAAGAAAGGAAAAAAATTCACTGATAAAAGCAAAACTATAGTGAAAGGAGTAGATCAATCACGTGTAGAGGTAGTATAAAGGTTGGGGAGCCTGAATGGCTCAATCAGTTGAGCATCTGACTCTTGATTTTGGCTCAGGTCATGATCTCAGGATCATGAGATCAAATCCTGTGTCATATTCTGCACTCAGCAGAGTCTTATAATCATCCTCTCTCTTTCCCTCTCCCTCTGCCACCTCCAACAAAAAATACAAAAAATACAAAATTATAACATCCAACAAAAAATACAAAATTATAAATATTTATGCACCCAACATGGTAGCACATAAATATATAAAGCAAATATTAGTAGACATAAAGGGAGAAGCTGACAGTTTTACAATAACAGTAGGAGACCTTAACACTTGACTTGTTAATGGATAGATCATTCAGATAGAAAACCAATAAGGAAATGTGAATAACACATTACACCAGACAGACTTAACAGATATATATAGAGGATATATACAGAATATTCCATCCAGAGACCCTAGAATACACATTCTTTTTTTTTAAATGATTTTTTTAAAGATTTTATTTATTTATTTGACAGACAGAGATCACAAGTAGGCAGAGAGGCAGGCAGAGAGATCAAGGGGGAAGCAGGCTCCCTGCTGAGCAGAGAGCCCAATGTGGGGCTCAATCCCAGTACTCTGGGATCATGACCTGAGCCAAAGGCAGAGGCTTTAACCCACTGAGCCACCCAGGTGCCCATGAAGAATTAATATTGTTAAGATATCATACTGTCCAAAGTAATCTACAGATTCAGTGTAATCCTCATCAAAATACCAATGGCATTTTTCACAGAACTGGAGCAAATAACCCTAAAATTTGTATAGAACCACAAAAAAACCAGAATAGCCAAAACATTCTTGAGAAGAACAGAGCTGAAGGTATCATGTTCCCTGATCTCAAACTATACTTCAAACTATAGTTATCAAAACAACATGGTATAGTCATGACAACAGACAAATAGGTCAATGGATTAGAATAGATAATCCAGGAATAAATCCATTCATATATGGTCAATTAATCTATGACAAAGGAGGCAAACTATATAATGAGGAAAGGACAGTCTGTTTAACAAATGGTATTGCAGAAACTGAACAGCTATGTGCAAAAGAAAGAAACTGGATCGCTATATTACATCATACATAGAAATAAATTCAAAAGGTAATAAAGACTTGAATATAACACCTGAAACCATAAAACTCCTACAACAAAAAAACATGAAGAGTAAGCTCTTTGACATTGGACTAAGTAATATTTTTTAACCAATCTCCTCAGGCAAGGCCAACAAAAGCAAAATAACTAAATACATATTCATTTATTTTGAAAAACATTTGTGCAGCAAAATAAATCATCAACAAAATGAAAAGTCAGCAACTGAATGGGAAAAGTATCTGCGAATCAGAACACCAATGAGAGATTAATATCAAAATATTTAAGGAACTTACATAACTTAATATAAAGGAAAACTTGAAGAACCCAATTTAGAAATGGACAGAGGACTTGAATATACATTTTTCCAAAGAGTATATACAGATGACCAATAGGCAAATGAAAAAACACTCAACATCACTAGTCATCAGGGAAATGCACATCAAGACCACAATGGGATATCATCTCACACTGGTCATATTGGCTATTATCAAAAAGACAAAAAAGAGCAAATGTTGGTGAGGATGTGAAGAAAACAGTTGGTGGGAATATAAGTTGGTGTAGCCACTATAGAAAATTCTGAAACGTCCTCAAAAAGCTAAAAATAAACCTACCATACCATCAAACAACTCCACTGCTCAGTATTTATTTAAAGAAAATGAAAACACTAATCTGAAAAAATATGTTTATTGTGAAATTATTTACAATAGCCAAGATATGGAAACAACCTAAGCATCCACTGATAGAAGAATGGGTAAGAAAATGTTGTACATGCACACACACGTAAACACACACACTGAAATATTACTCACCCAAAAAAAGAATGAAATCTTGTCACTTGCAATAACATGGATGGATCCGGAAGGTATTATTCTAAGTGAAATAAGTCCTACAGAAAAAGACAAATAACGCATAATTTCACTTATATGGGGAATTTAGAAAACAAAATAAACAAAACAAAACAGAAACAGACACTTAGATACCTGAAACAAACTGTTGATTACCAGAGTGGGGAAAGAGAGATGGACAGGTGAAATAGGCGAAGGACATTAGGAGGTACAAATTACAGTTAAAAGTAAGTAAGTCATGGTGTTGTACAGTGTAGGGAATATAGTCAATAATATTGTAAAAACTGTATGGTGACAGATTGTGACTAAATTTATCATAGAGATCATTTCTAAATGTATAAAAATATCACCTCAGTATAATACACTAGGATATTGTATGTCAATTATACTTCAATAAAAAAAGAAAGAAAGAAAGAGTTCATTAACAGAAAGATGTTAGGAGAATATCTACATCACTTAGTAACTGACCACAATAAATAAGGTCCAGCCAAAGTGGTTAATTATGGCAAAGAAGGGGCAAAATCTTAAAGAAAAACATGCAAACATGTTCAAGAGAAGATGGCATCCTTTTTTAGAAAAAGGGTTTGGGAATGGGAGTAGAAAATCTCAAAAGCCCACTTGTCCATTTTTGTTGTTTTAATCCAGGGCAAAGTAACCCTTTAATCTAATATAGTCCAACTGAAAGATGCCAAGCAATACATATGAAAAAGAAGAGACTTTATCTTTTGAAGAAAATATGAATAACAAGAATTAGACAAAGAAGATTGGGGAAAGGAAGTGACTATATCCTTCTTCAAAGGCAACGTCTCCTTTTATTTCACTCAGTGAGTAGCATTGGAGGGAAATCCCTGAAAATCTTTAGTGAAGCAATGAAACTCACTTTGAAACCTCTTGCATATGTTTTGTTCTCCTCACAGAGCAGCTCACAACCACATCAGTATAAAACAATAGGGACCCATAACTGACCTGTGATTGCTTATTAAACATTTACCTTAGCAAACACACATAAAACAGCCAAATATAATAGGAACTTTCAACTCTACAATCTATCTAGTATACAAATGGTAATTCTAAACTGCTAAATGAGCAAGGAACCAAAGTGGAAGTGTTCCCTGAGTCTTTGAAATCAAATGTTCCCTTGTATTAAAATGCTTTAAGAGTATAAATTGGCAGTGATCTATGCATCACCTGAGAGCACTCCCTCTTCACTCATCTTTCAGGTCTATGTAGATCACTGGCCCTGCTTTAACTCCCAGATCTACGCTTCTACCAAAGCCATGCTTTGAGAGGACATAGTACTTCCCACCCAGCCTCTTTCTTGCTGCAAAATGCAGCTTCAATTCCACTTCCTCTCTAACTCCCCTTATATAATTGAATGGCAATGACATACATATTTCAAACAAGCTAACAAATACAGGAACTTTTACCTGTCATCACCAAAAAGATGACCGACGGGAGAAATTACTATTGTATATTGTTTGTTGTACATTGTATATTGTTTGTTTACTATGAGGACAGAGGCTACATTTTTCTCTCAGCTCTACAAAGAAGGTATGACAGCACTGAAGAGTCTTCAACACCAGATGATGATGTTATATTTCATCCAGCAATAGGAATTAAAAAAGAAAAATAGATGGAAATGGAGAAAATTGATATTTAATTTATTAAAAATGGGAGAGCTGGGGCACCCTGGGTGGCACAGTTAGTTAAATGTCCAATTCGGTTTTGGCTCAGGTTGTGATCTCAGGACCATGAGATCAAGCCCCCAGTCAGTTCCATGCTCATCAAGAAATCTGCCCAAGACTCTCTATCCCTCTGCCCCTCCCTTCACTGTTACTCACTCTCTGTCTCTCTCTCTCTCTAAAATAAATAAATATTTTTAAAATGGGAGAGGTGCTATCCATATATGTGTATATACACACACATATATATGTGTATGTATATATATATATACACACACATATGCACAAACATATATCTTATGATATACATGTAATAAGTCATATATATGTACACGTGTTTTAGCTTTCCAACTATAATAGCTTAGAGTTTGTCATTTAATTTTCATAACACAAATCTCAATTACATTTCTAAGTTGATTTTATAGGTAGGTTTATAGTTTAACATTTTTATTTCTCTAAAAATTATCTTCATCATTGTTTTGTTATACAAATTCAAGTACCAAGTATCCCCAGATAGGCATTGGTGGATAATTTCCCCACTCTTGTAGTTCTTCTCTGTATGCAGCCCTGTGGATGTAATGTGACAAATAGCTCTCATGCTTATTTATTTTTCTGCTGGTTCTTACCCTGTTCTAAATTCACTTCTATTTTCTTTTTCACTCAGAAAATGAGATTGTCCTTTCCTGGTTACTGAGTACTCTGATGAGAAATAAGATTTGGACTGGGAAAATATGGGCTACATAATGGGATTCATGGATTTTCCTCTAAAATCTAAGATCTCCAGTCCAAACACAAAAGGTCTTTATTTCCCAACTTTTATAAGGACTTTTTCCTGAATTTATATTCTAAGTCTATACTTTCAACCCAAGAGTTGTATTTCTCTTTGTCAAGTCCTATGATATAATTGACTATTACTTCCACCATCTACTTAAAATGGTTTATGAAAGCATCATGGCATTTCAAGTATCCAATGGTAGCTATTGATTTAGGAGACATTTCTGGCATTTTTTTTCTTTAGTGATTCATTACCAAGTCAAATTTACAAACTAATTCCATTGAATTTACCACACTTCTATCTTGGGAATTAATAACATTCCCTTCTATTTGAGAAACCATTTCTTCCAGCTACTTGGCAATTGTGGTTGGTACTGTGTCCAGTGAAACACCACTAAACTAAGAAAGTATGTTTCTATCTCTAAATTAAAATTCTTTAAAAAAAAAGCCCATAAAAAACCCTTTAACCCAGAAACAAAGATAATAGAAATAAATCCAAATTTTTTTTTTCTTTTCTATATTCTGCTAAAGTTTCTCATTGTTCACAATACTATCTACAGCACTGGCAATGCTTCATGAGCCCACTTGTTTCTAGTCACATGCTATACTTGATTTTTAGAAAGAAGCAATGGAGAAAACCACTAGATTTCTCTCTCAAAATGGTCTCTTTCAGGGTGGTGGCTATGGCCAGCATAACACCAACCATATGAAAATTATAGCTATTTTGAGGCCAGATTCACCTAAATATTCTCCCACAAGGTCTAGTCATTAACAAATGTCATTTACTTAAGTGAGAAGGAAGAGTGCAAGAAGGATTCTGCAGCATGTGAACTGTCAATTCCTTTACTTCATCTGACATATTTGCTCCATTTGGGGCTTCTTGGCCTAACCAAGAATAATATCAACCAGTGTTTAATTTTGTCCAGTTTCTTGTGTCCATAATTTTTGAAAGTTCAAAAGACCAATGGACCTGTTCTCTTTTTATGATCTTGTTCTTATCAACTGTATTCAGGAGAATAAAATTTCAAATTTCCCATAGTATTAGTACTCCTTGGTAAGTAAAGTTGCACACTGAAGAAATATACTAGGAAACTCTGACTGTGGAATATTTTCTAAAAATAAAGATAATCTCCTAGTTACTAGAAAATGGACCATTTTGGTTTGATAAGGTTTCAGGACACAGAAGTTATAAATTCTATATGAAAGCACCTATAGAAGAGGCCAATAATCAAGATCAAGAACTAATTTCATTAGAACGAGGTAGGTAGAAAGAACAGTCATTTACAGAAGAAAGACCTAATTAATTCCACTTGGCACTCCATGTGTATGTGAAACCACAGAATAATAGAATAGTGAATTGTGGCACCAGAATAGTCCTTGAGTTCCTCTAGTCTCAACCTACTTAGGCACCAAGGAGTTATATGGCTCTTTTTTAGCTATGTTTGGCAACGTTCAAATCAACTTTGATTATCTCTATTATTTGCTATCTCACAGCAAAATATGCTTTCCCTACTCTCACAATTAATGTATATTTAAGGGTTTTCTGAAGACAGTCATTAAAAATAATTAACTCACTTAGCTAAATATTGTGCCTTTCTTCTAAAGAAACTAAAAGATTTTTCTTCCTATATCTCCTTAAATGATAGAATTTAATATATGAGGAAAAGGTATTATTTCTCTTATTTTATAAATGTAGAATGAAGGCCCAAGGAGATCAAATAAAAATCATGCCATCTTTTGTTTCAGAAAACAAATCTCATTTAAAACTATATGTGTACTTTGAGGACCTAATCTGATGTGCTATATTATATACATACATATATACATATACACACATAGAAATGGCCTTTTGAGATTTGTACCAGTGTGTTCATACTGACCAGTTTCATTAGTGTTCTCATTTGAGCATTACAAATTCACATAATGACTGGCAAGGATTAAAAGTCAGTCTGTGATCAGGAAGAGAGCAAAGCTCACTGGCCCACACTGAAATCAAATGAATCAACTTAGTCTCATTAATGTCCTTATTAATAAAGCTAACCAATTGTCCTAAGACAGAAGCCCAGGAAAAGGTAAACTCAATACTTCTAATATCTAACTGGTAGATCTTGACTTTATAAACAGTACCATAGGATACACATTGTGATTTACCACCACCAATTACTATATTTTGTGATTCATTAATTTCAAGACCTCTATCTTTAAACAAAATTAATTTATGCTTTCTTACAAGTCTGCTACTTCTAATTCTACTCATTGGTCTACTTCAAACTGAATTTCTCTGATTTGAGGACTTTCACTCTATTAACTATGGTAACTGAGATATTTAGAGAAAGTAAAGTACTTACTCAAAGGCATACTTTAGTAAGGTGGTAAGCTATAATTTAAATACATTTCAGTATGATTTAATTGAAAGTTTTAAGTTTTAGCCTGTATACAGTTTACTTCACAGGAAATTAGCAAATTCTAATGAATGATTACTATATGTTAAGTTCAGACTAAGCATTAGGTAATTTCAATATCTTATTGGGATTTCACAACAACTCCATGAAGAAGTTATTAAGAGATTTTTCCCATTTTAAAATGAGAAAAACAGGAACTTAGAGTTAAAGATACAATTTAGTCCGTACCTATAACTAAATCTTGCCTTATCTCTAAACAATTAGGTTGTCACCTATACACTTTAAGGGCACTATTTACAGGTCCAAACTCACACACACACACACCCCTGCCTTACCAGGGTGTGCTATTCTATCATTAGAAAGTAAGTCTTTTGAGCTATCATGTCTTCAGTAGTAATTGCTAAAATATAAATAATTCCAAAACAGGTAACACACTATCTCAGTTCAGGAATGCCAGAAGCAGACCCTGACAAGGTTTCATGTGGAAGATCTGTGTACATTTAGGGGATATCAGTAAGGGGTGAGGGAAACAAAAGAGGAACAGAGAGGAGGCCAAATATGCTCTAGCCTTATTCAACAGGGAAACACTGAAGAATAGGCTTGCCTCAGTATTGTCTCTGATCCAAAGTGACATATTTGGGCTTTCATAATCCTACACTCCTCAGCTGTTCTTTAAAGACTACTCCAGAAGGATTAAATCCCTGGATTCTTTGGGTCCCAAAGTAACAGACACAAGCTATTGAAAACTAAAGCACACAAAGCCAGGAGGGGCCCCAAAATAGGAACAAAGATTGAAGAGGATCTGGACAGAGAACCAATATTGTCTGCACACACATTGAGGCTATTCATCCATTAGCATCTTCACAAGAAAGAACATAAGGCCCCTGGGGAAGGAGAAATGAGCTGGGTTTTTCTGTTGACAGCAGAAAGAAAAAAAAAGGAAGATAGAGAGAATCCACAGCTTAAGAAGGGTTTAAGGACATTTAGGCAAAGGCCCTAAGGACCTTTCCT
Source organism: Mellivora capensis (assembly GCA_004024625.1). NCBI lineage: Eukaryota > Metazoa > Chordata > Mammalia > Carnivora > Mustelidae > Mellivora > Mellivora capensis. Next base: position 16,701 of record PISX010011856.1, read on the forward strand.
ACCTTGGGAAAGCAACAAAGCTGGGAATGGAGGTGAAAGAAGAAAGAGCATATGAGTTGAGAGAGCACCACAATTTGACAAAGTCTTCTGTGACTCTCCTTTGGTGGATAGGTTTTCTAACATCTTAGCAACCTTCCAAGGAGAATTACTATTCACACCCAAGGGCTTTTTATCACCATTGTAACTATGATCTTGGCCTTTTATATACAGAAGAAAACACTATAGTTTTTATTTTAATAAAGACAAATTTAAAAATTTTATAAGCCTACTAAATTCTAATGGTAAAGAAAAATAACAAAACAGAGAGCCCGGAAATAGACTCACACAAATATAGTTACCTGGTTTTTGACAAAGAAGCAAAGACAATATAATGGAGCAAAGTTAGTTTTTTAAACAAATGATGCTGGAACAACTGGCCATCCTCAGACAAAAGAGTGAATCTAAACACAGTCTGTACACGCTTCAGAAAAAACTCAAAATGGATCACAGACCTTAGTGTAAAATTCAAAATTATAAAAATTCTAGAAGATAACATAGAAGGAAATCTAGATGAACTTTGGTATAGTAGTAACTTTCTAGATAAAACACTAAAGGAACAATTCATGAGAGAAATAAGTGATAAGCTGGACTTCACTAAAATTAAAAACTTCTGGGGTGCCTGGGTGGGTTATTTGGTTAAGCTTCTGCCTTCTGCTCAGGCCACGATTCTGGGGTTCTGGGATTGAGCCCTGAGTAGGGCTCCCTCTTCAGCAGGTAGTCTGCTTATCCTTCTCCTGCTGCCCCTCACCCGCACTCATGCTTTCTCTCTTGCCTATACTTTCTCACTCTCAAATAAATAAATAAATAAATAAATAAATAAAATCTTATTAAAAAATTAAAAACTTCTTTTGGCGCCTGTGTAGCTCACACAGTTACGCATCCAACTCTTGATTTAGGCTCAGGTCATGATCTCAGGGTTCTGGTATAGAGTCCCATGTCAGGCTTCTTTCTCAATGGGTAGTCCGCTTGAGATTCTCCCTCATATTTCCTTCTGTTCTTCTGCCCATGTTCTCTCTCTCTCAAATAAGCAAACAAAGCTTTAAAAAAATAAGAATAAAAACTTCTGCTCTTGCAATGTCAAAAGAATGAGAAAAGACACAGTCTAGGAGAAATTATTTGCAAAAGACACATTTGATAAAGGACTGTTATCCAAAATATACGAAGTCTTTTGAAACTCATCAATAAGAAAGTAAACAACACAATTAAAAAATGGACCAAAGACTTTAACAGACACCTCACCAGTGAAGATACACAGAGCAAACAATCACATGGAAAGATGCTCCACATGGTATATCATCAGGGAAATGTAAATTGAAAGAGCAATGAACTACCTATTAGAATACCCAAAATCCAGAACACTGAAAACAAATGCTAGTGAGAATGTGGAGCAAAAGGAACTCCTATTCATTATTGGTGAGAATGAAAAATGACACAGTTACTATGGAAGACAGTTTGGCAGTTTCTTATAAACTAAACATACTCTTATCATATGATCCAGCAATCATGCTACTTGGTATTTACCCAGATAATTTGAAAACTAATGTCCACACAAAAACCTGCACATAGATGTTCATAGCAGCTTCATTCATAATTGCCAAAACTTGGGAACAAGCAAGATATCCTTCAGTAGATGAATAGATCAATAAACCATGTCACAACCTGACAATGGAATATTATTATTATTATTTTTTAGATTTTATTTATTTATTTGTCAGAGAGGGAAGGAGAGAGAGCGAGCGAGCACAGGCAGAGTGGCAGGCAGAAGCAGAGGGAGAAGCAGGCTCCCCGCCGAGCAAGGAGCCCAATGTGGGACTTGATCCCAGGACGCTGGGATCATGACCTGAGCTGAAGGCAGCTGCTTAACCAACTGAGCCACCCAGGCGTCCCAACAATGGAATATTATTAAGTGCTAAAAGGAAATGAGCTACCAAGCCATGAAAAGACAAAAAGGGAACATAAATCCATAATGCCAAAAAAGCCAGTCCAAAACTGAGACATACTATAGATTTTAACTATATTTCCAATCTGGGAAACCAAAAACTATGGAGACAGGAAAAAGTTCATTGGTTGGGAGTAAGGGACAAGGATGAAGAGATGGAGCACAGAGGATTTTTAGAACAATGGAACTGCTCTGTGTGATACTACAATGATGGGTCCCTGCCATTATGCAGTTGTCCAAACCATAAAATATCCAACAGCCAGGGTGAACTTTAAGGTCATCTATGAATTTGGGTGATTGTGATGTGTCACTGTAAGTTCATCACTTGTAACAAAGGTATTACTCTGGCAGGGGATGTTGATAATGAGGGAGGCTAGACATGCATGGGGACAAAAAGTATACAGGAAATTTTTGTACTTTCCTCTTAATTTTGCTGTGACCCTTAAACTACTCAAAAAGTAAAGTTTTAATTATAATTTTTAAAAAGAAAAATAAAGAAATTTCAAAAATTACTTTTTTTCACTTTCAACTAATCTTTTCAAAATATTTTTTTCTTGCCAAATATATTTATAATGACTGCTCTTTGGAGAAGTCAACATTTATAGCTGTTTTTTTTTTTCTTATTGTAAAAACCTCAAATTATGGAAATGCTATAGAGTTTATGTGATGGTGGAAAAAATATGTTTTGTACCTGTTTTCAGAAACTCTGTTACGTGTGCCCATTAATCATGTTTGGGATGATTTATTTCTGCATTCATGCTGGCCAATTTTATTAGTGTTAGCTTGGCTAAATAGAAGAAAATCTGCTTTCTATTTCACCTCTGTAAAAAGAGAGTTAGATTTGTGCTAACTTACATAAAGGCTGTATATCTGTTTTGTTCCTAATCTCAGGCACTTCCATATTCATCTTTCTTCTATATTCTCTTGCAGCACCCTCTATAAAACCTCTTGATCTAGGTCTGTTCAAGTTATTCAGATTATCTTCCAAACCCTTCAGAGTCTTCAATATCTACAAGAGGAACAATTCACATTCACCATATGGATTTTGTCGCCACCATTTCCTGCTTTATTACTTAGTCTTCAGAGCTGGCCTCAAATAATTTTACCATTGAGACTGCCTCTCTATGTGCTTTCCAACCACTACACTGCCACCATTAGGCTAGCTCCCTGCACAAACACAAAAGAGGCCTTCTTTTGGCCCCTGACACATTAGTGACCCTTTATCACTTTCCAGTATGGTCACATTCCTTCAGTCTGCAAAACAAACACCCTTAATCTTTGTAATTGTCTAGTCTAACACATTTAGAAAGCTCTCTCAACTACCCCCCCCAATATAATATGGCCTCAAACTTTTCAAAATTGTCAATAACACAATTATTTGATTTTGTCTTTCTTATTCATTATTACTCTGGCCTCTCTAGGGGCAAGGGTCACATTCAGTATTCCTAAATTCCTAATATCTAATAAGTGTCCATTAGCCTGAGCACTAAATAACTCTACTTGGATTTACATACTGATTTGGTCAAACTATTTTGATTTTCTTTTTCATGTAATGGTACTACTGAGATAGAATTTTAAAGATCCCCCTACCCATTTCCATTGTTCAAAATTCTATCATTTTCTAGCACTTCTGCTCAGCAGCAAATGCTTTGATGAAAATTCCTTCTCTGTTGTATATTTGCCCACCCACAGTCATTCAACCTTGTGACAAATCTGACTATCCACACTGAGCACTATTTGTTTACACTCAGTCCTTTGGTCTCTTACTTATAGTAAGTTCATGTGAATAATCAAAGATAGGTCTAGCCTCAACTCAAAATGTTGTAAGTTATAAAATTGCTGGCTGAGTTACTGACTTAAAATATTTCAGTCTACTTTAAAACATATGGATGAAGAATAAAACGTCAATCTTCCTCATATTCAGTCTATACTAAAAAAAAAAGATATAGATTTTAAGAAAAAAAAATTTATATTCTTTACACATACTCCTGTGGCTATAGACACAACTATATATGGAGATTTAAAGTTCCCAATAGTATATTGAATATAACACTTTCCTTTACTTACACTCCTTTATTCCCTATTTCATCTGGCAAATAATCTGGGATAAGAACTTTTGTTGTGTGCTGCAAAAAAAGATCGTTCTAATAGTCTTGTAGAATGGGGAAGAGGGCCATGGATTTTAGTGTATTGATTTAGAGTTCAGATTTTGAAGTCACATATGGGCTAAAGTCCTGATTGTCAATCAGCCCTGAGCCCAGGACAAGTTACTTAGCATCTCTATACTTCAGATTGCTCATCTGTTAAATGAAGAGAACACTAGTACCTGCCTCACAAGGTTTTGTAAGTATTAAATGAGATAATGGGTATAAAGCATGTAACTTGGTGCTTAGATATATCAATGAGTATAATGCAAATTATTATTGTTATTATCACCACCATTATTCTATATGCACTACATATTCAAATTTCAGTGAAGTTTTAAGTAAAACATGGATGGGGTGGACGGGGCAGGGGGTAGTATCAAGGAATTATGAAACCTTGACTATTGCATTGAAAGAAAACCCAACCAAATAAATAACTTATTTCTGCAAGATAAAGAGAAAACACTTGATACATGCTTATTAGGGAGGATGATCATATAATTTATCATCCTAATTGAGACCCTTTGGAGAGTGAAGGGGGCATGACTAGTAATTACTCTAAGACAAAAGCATAAACAAAGACCATCCCAGGATGAATCAGGATTTAGGGTCACCATTTTGTTACCACACTCTGATTTCTGATATTCTAAAATGAAAGAGACAGAAAAAAAAAAGTTAACCCTACAGCTTTAGGATTTCAGTGTCACAAATCCTCAAAATCCCTAGCTATTACAGAAAAAAAATCATTGAAGCCAAAAAAATTAACAAGATACTACTAAACATCTAAAAACACAGATTGAAACTCAAAATAATGAACTTGTGGAAAGGATGCAAATTTTAACATCAAAACCTGGGTCAAGTTCTAGCTCTGCATTTAAATCTGCATGTAACTGGGCAAGTCAAATCTCTGAGCCTTTGTTTACTCCTCTGCAAGTGTGAAAAATGATAATGATAATAATAATAATAACATATACCCAATCACTGTGATATATAAACAGTTGCACTCTACATTATAAAGCAATAAACAAGAGTCAGTTAATCGAATTAGTTATGTGGGGAATTTCTTGAAGATTCTATCATGATTCTCTTCCTTTGAGAAATGGAGAGAGAAAAATAGGAAGCTTGCTTACTAAATTCAAGAACTATAAGAATAATAACTGCAAAATTCTCCACCTTGCACTGATGATTGCTGAATTGATCCTAGAATCTCTTAGTTATTTATTTTATTTATTTTTTGAAAGAGAGAAAGAGAGTTGGGGGCTGTGGAGAGGTAGAGGGAAAAGGAGAGAATCCCAAGTAGACTCCCACTGAGCTTGGAGCTCGACACAGGGCTCAATCCCACAATCCAGAGATCAAGACCTGAGCCAATACCAAGACTTAGTTGCCCAATTGACTGAGCCACCCAGGCTTAGTTATTATTAAAACTTTAAGTCTTTACCCCTGGGGATAAAAATATGTTTATAAAAAATAAAAATAAAAATTAAAAAAAAAAAAAAACTTTAAGTCTTTAACAAAATGTCAGGATTGAGTCAAATATGATGGCTTCACATTTTGTTTTTAAAAAGCTGGTATTAATCACAGACCTGTACCCCTGGGGCAAATAATACATTATATGTTAATAAAAATAATTATTTTTTTAAAAAGCTGGTCTTAGGGGCGCCTGAGTGGCTCAGTGGGTTAAGCCTCTGCCTTCGGGTCAGGTCATGATCCCAGGGTCCTGGGATCCAGCCCCACATCTGGCTCTCTGCTCAGCAGGGAGCTGCTTCCTTTAAAAAAAAAAATTAAAAAGCTGATCTTAAAAATAATTAAGCCAATAGCAAATCCTTTTTTAAGAGGTTGAGTTTTAAGTGGTTAATTCAATCAGAACCGTGGCTAGGTTAGGGAGGACTAGATAAAAGTGTTTCCCCATGCACCTATTTGTTCTAACTCTGTAGTTTTCAATTCAACTAAGCATTTGAATTATTTGAGTTCTTAAACACCCAAGACGCCTTCCCCAAGTGATTAAATCCTAATCTCAGAGGTATGGGTCCCAGGTTTGGTATTTCATAAAAGCTTCAGTGATTCTGATAAGCACAGTGCTCAGATGTAGAAGACACCTCAAGGCACACTTTCACCTCTATATCTTTCAAGCTTTGCTGTTTTAACCCCCCCACACCCACATACTTTTCTCTAACCCCCAGGCCTTTCCCAGTGCCTTGAATTTCCCTTTGTCTTTACTTTTTTTCCTAATCAAATCCCACTGAAAAGGTCCCTGTTAAATCCACTCACATCAAAAGGTAACTGTAGATTAATCTTCCTAGTGGTGTTTACATTTCAACAATGAACTTAACTTTACAGTAAAGAAAAAACACAATGAGGGTGGGAATAGAGACATTAGGCTAGTAAGTCATTAAGTGACTTCTGGACATTTTCTGGAGCTTTAAAGTATTCCAGAAATCATATCAAGTACGTGACCTGTGCCTAGCCCTGTAATATTGATGTAGGTATCAGTGTATGAGTAAAACAGATAGTATAACTCAATACAAATAATCTAATATTTGATTCATATATTTATTTCCCAGACAACATTAGATGTTTTCACATGGTATCTTCAATCCTATAATCCTGATGGAAAGTTAGAACTTGTTATCCCCATTTTACCTAGGAGAAAATGATGCTATCAGTTCCGATGTTGTGGGGACACTAGTATGTCCCCATAAACTTCCCTTGGCAGGAAAATTCTCTGCAGTGACCTGGCAAGCATCACATTCTGGGTCATCTTCTAAGAGTAGATGCAAGCATTTGCATCATCTCAGGAATAAAAAGGGAAATGAGTTATTTGTATTCTACATCTAAGCCAATGTCTTAAAGAACATCCAGGTACACTTGATAATGGATTGGTTTGATATTTGAGAGAAAATATCATTCATCCGCCTAGGTAATGGTTTATGCCAAACAAATCAGCTAGAATCTTGGCATATTGATCATTTTTAAGGATAAGTGAGTGGAAGATGGGTGGAAATAATTTGTAAGATGGTAAATGTGTTCTTATTTTTTAAGGCTGATTTAGAGTTTTGTATTTGGACACTTGATGCCTGTTGCTAAAATATTAGACTTTAAAATTGAATGTGACATAAGATAAACCACATCTGGATGTTAGATTACTTTGTAGGATTAATGTATATACATAAGGACAGAAATGACTAGACAGAGTTCTTTTTAAGGAAGAAGGGAAAAAAGGAGACATGAGAAAGGAAGAGAAATGAAAAAAAAATTACCTGTGGAGCAAGGAATAAGAAGTTTCTCACATTACACATTGCCTTTATCCCTGAAAGATCAAAAGTAAGTGTGGAGAGGAGGAAATAATTTGAGTTGTTCCGAGTAGGGAAAAGGAGGCCAGACTGCCTACATGGCAGACTGAGAGACACAATCCGATTGAGGTCTATAAGAGAGAGAAAAAAGAATATAGAAAATGAGAATATTTAAGAAGTCAATTTAGGTGCCTGGGTGGCTCAGTGGGTTAAGCCTCTGCCTTTGGCTCAGGTCATGATCTCAGGGTGCTGGGATGGAACCCCACATCAGGCTCTCTGCTCAGCAGGGAGCCTGCTTTCCCCCTGCCCATCCCCTCCCCCCCGCCTGCCTCTCTGCCTACTTGTGATCTCTGTCTGTCAAATAAATAAATAAAATCTTTTTAAAAAAGTCAATTTAAGTAGATAGAAGCTAAGGGTGTGACAAGTCCACAGACTTTTGAAATAAGCAGGAAGAACAGTTTTAAATTGTATAAAGATACAGAAAGGCAGTGAAGCTGATGTCGTGTTCATTTGTGACTGAGCATGAGATGGTAGCTGCAGTTAGAAGAGGGGATCACAGAGCAAGTGATGACAGAAATTGCAGTGATTTATCACATAGCAAATGGCCTTAGGAAGGACCAGATGAGAACCAGACATCAGAGAGGATGCTGGAACGAACAAGTGGCAGAGGGCCAGCGCAAACATGTATAGTCTGTGTGGCAGTTGAACCTTCGGTGACCACACGCAATCTTTCCATGGGGGCAAAACACAAGCCTGATGCTCTCAAAAGTCGATTTAAGTTCTTTGTACCAAAGGAAAAAGTACACGTTACCCAATAGGCAAACAATGCTGAGAGTTCACCCACTCTAACTCTACAGTTAAGCTACTCACTCGGGATAACACCACTCTATGGCCAGGCACTGAAGTCAGGAAGTAGTTTATTCTCGCTGAAACTGAACAGAAAGTTAGAGAGAAAAACAGCTGCAACTTGATCAATTCAAGAAAAGCAGGTACGACTAAAGAGAGCCAGTGAAAGAGAAAGCCAACTCAGACTTGCTGCAAGCTAAATTTTGCGTGCATGTGCGCGCGCGCACACACACATGACAGAAACCCCAGTATTACTGTTCTATATTTAGTATGAAAGGCAAAAGCTGAATTGGGAATTGAGGTTTTCTGTATCAGAGGGCAAAGTTAGTTCTAGGAATCAATGGGGTCATGAGTGTGAGATCATTTGAAAAACCTAAGGAAAATAGATCAAATCCCTGGATTTCTCCATAAAGGAGTAGGTGACTGAGGATGAAGAGGGAAAGAGGCCAGATTTGGAAGGGGAGGAGAGAAAGTAGGGAAAGGGAGGGGATTTTGAGAAGGAAGGCAAGGAATGTGGACAAAAGGAGAAAAAGCTGCTGTTTCAAATCAGTACTTCTCAAAGAGGATGTCCTTTCCCCAGGGATAGTCCGAGGGAGTCGCAGGACTAGAAATACAACCTCCCTAACATCTGTTAAGAAAGGACAGTTTCAGATTTGCAACAAAACACCTTCCTTTTCTTTTACTGGAACCATAAGGCTGATCTCCTGTCCACCCTACATTCTGTGCCTTTCTCACCTTCTCCTGAGCGCTTTCCTCCCTTCTTCAGTATTGAGCAAAAACTGTCATCTGCTTCCCCTCCCAACAGCTGAATTATTCTTCCATGCTTTTATTTTGATAGCAAAGTGGTTCAAGCTATGTTTGTAGGTTGTGGGAAACCTCAAAGGAATTAAAGAATGAAAAAATTTTGAGAACCATGCTCTAAATAAAGAATTGGAGACAAAAACCTGTCATAATGAAAAATTAAACTAAATTGCCTCAAATAAAGCAAAGGAGCTACCCAATGCCTTGGTGAGCAAAGAAAGAAATTCATGTAACATGTAACTGATAATAACACAGATTCCTTCTAATATCTAAGCCTCTTTCTGCCTGGCATGTGTTAAGGAAATACAAGGGAGCATTTGCAGCCATGCTATCATCACATACAAAATCAGAAAATAGAAGTCCAAGTACAAGTTTATTTCTAAAGTTGAAATTTATTGTCAGTAACTTCTACCATAAATAAACCTATGTGAATGAATGGCTCTGATAACCCATAGTGCTGTGGACTACAAAACCAGGCCTTTCCCTATTGTGAGGTCTTTGCAGTTTGTCTTTCAAATAATCAATATAGTATATTGGTTTAGAGCCTGGGGTGGGGGTAGAGGGGACCCACCATATGTATTGGTTATGTGACCTTGGGAAAATTAGTCATTCTGAGTGTTAGTTAATTTGTTTAGTGGAAATAATAACATCCACATCACAGACACAACATGAGGATTAAGATTTAAAAAATAGTTATTGGGCGCCTGGGTGGCTCAGTGGGTTGGGCCGCTGCCTTCGGCTCAGGTCGTGATCTCAGGGTCCTGGGATCGAGTCCCGCATCGGGCTCTCTGCTCGGCAGGGAGCCTGCTTCCCTCTCTCTCTCTCTGCCTGCCTCTCCATCTACTGTGATCTCTCTCTGTCAAATAAATAAATAAAATCTTTAAAAAAATAGTTATTTGTGAGTGCTTTCTATATATTTCAGGTATAACATTAATTATTTTGCATGCATTATCTCATTCATTGTCCACAACCAACCTCTAAATAATTGGATGGGTGGATGGATGGATGGATGGATGGATGCAAGGATGGATGCAAGGATGGAATTATCAGCTCCTACTTTAGAGATGAGAAACTGAGACCTAGATTAAATAATTTGCACAAGGCCTTATGTTTATTGGAGGGAGACCGGGATTCTGTCTGACTCCAAAATCTTTGCCTGAATTGTCCTATAACTATATTTTACTGTTACTTGTATCCTATACTTCAAGTCTCTCTTTATTCTTCCCCAATCCTGAAAATCCTACCAGGTGAAACTTACCCTTAACCTAAGCACTCAGGATTTTTAGATTCTTTTTCTTTCTCTTCCCAAATTTGTTCTGATAAAAAAGACCTGAAAATCCCTCTTATTCAACCTAGCAATTAATGATGGGACCAGGCACTGGGATAAAAGCTTGAGAGACAGACTAAAACGTGGTTCCTAGCCTCAAATGATTCACAAGTAATAAATCAGGCCGAAAGAACTGATCCTAACTCTCCAAATCCCTACAGCCCCATGATCCCACTCAGTGAGAAGCAGAGTTGACATTCAAAACCAGGCTTTCTGAATCCAAAATCTTCCTCTGTCCCAGCACCTATAGTTGAACTGATGACCATGACTTTCTCGTGTATGTATACTTCTAACTGAGTGGGATCATGGGCAAATCGATTAACCTAAGTATCATTCCTCTGTCTTTGTAAAATGAATACTGGAATACATTTGTCTCATGGTTGCTCCCCGAATTCAGTAAGACCATTATATAAAACACCTAGATGCATAAGTAGCCAATAAACGGTAGCTGTTATCATTATTACTTTTGGTGTGGAAATCACTAATCAAACTTCTGAAAAGAGATTTAAGGTAAACCTGTTCCTTTTGTCCTCTTTGTAAGGCCTTCTATGCACATGCTTTTTCTGCATTTTTACATCACATTTTTTTTAAACCCATGAAAGACAACTAACCTCTGTATTCCGATGCTGCCAGAATGTTTTTCTGCTTAGTGGACTTTAATTATTACTGAATTACATTAGGATTTCATGGAATTACTTATTATAGCCACACAGTGCCAAAATGAGTCACCATGATTAAATCTATTAGAATGGCTACCAAGGAAACTATGTATGAATTTCCATCCTGTAAACTATTCGGTCACATGAAACCAACTTCCAGTGAGTAACATGAGTAATATCTCGGGGATTTTATGGGATCATGGATAGTGAATAAGTAGTTTTACCTATCAAATAAAGTAGTGACAGTATTGATGTAGATCCTATAAAGTATTTCTTTTTCAATGATTTAAGATTAAATTAAAGATATACTGTTTTTGTATATCTTTAATCATTCATACCTATCTTTCTATTTTAGAGAAGCATAGAACAAGTAACTAAAATTCATTGATGTAATATATGATCATGTAGCACCATACCATTATCTCAAATTTATATTTGGTTAAAAATGCTATTTAGACTTGTAATCTATGCAGCCAACAAAGAGTACCAAATTTACCATGCATTTCTCTAAGAAAAGGCACTGAAAAAATGAATTCTTCCTCTTCCTATGAATGAATAGTTTCTTAGAAAATCACTTTTAAAATCTCTAAATGTATTCTACAGTTCTGTTTTAAAGTTAGCATATAAATTAATATCTGCATTGATGGTTTCAGATCTTGGGACCCTGAAATAAGAAGTAATAAAAATAAAACTAGCATGATGCTGTGTATTTCTTGATTCCATAAATATGCAAAAAGTACCTTCACATTTCAATAATACTGTAACTGGGTTTGTGCTGATATGATAGCATCATACTTTATTCATGTTGGGTTGGATTCCTTGAATTTTGGTCCCAATTTGCCTCCACTGCACAATGATATGATTCCTCCTGAATCAGAGAAGGGGCTGGGAGCATCTAGAGGTAGAATAAGAGGGATTGAAAGGCATTGAAAGCAAACTTCATGGGAAATTGAGTTTTACAGGATTAAATGCTGGTGGAAGCATTCTATAATTGTATTCAATCTGAAAAATGTATAACCTCAATGTACTATATTTAGAAGCTACCATTTTGTGAAGTAGGTCAACATCAGGCAAACCCCTGAATATTTTGGTTTACTTTTTTGTGTGTTCCTAGAGCAGCCCTCCTCCCAAAATTTATAGAAAAGCACAAAGATAGATTAAAACTTTTCATGCCATTATGAACTTCAGTTGGCTCTACACACCATTTACTCCATTTTTTTAATTTCACATATGGATGTTTACATAGCTGAGGGCACTGAGTTTATTTTGTGCAATTATGAAATATTATTTCTTAAAATGTCATTAATGTAATTTGTGTAACGTCACACCAGATTTATAATATTTGTGGATGTGAAGGATATTGTTTACATTGTTTTAAAGGTGACAGAAACTGAGGTTAAGCAGTCACTGCTGTCAAATGAGTCAATGGCAGCTGAAAGACCAGAAATATCTCCTTCAATCCCTCCATTTTATCACTAATGGGGAAAGGGTTCAATCATTTTCAGCTTTCTTCCTTCTTTCTCCAATTCTCATTTGTGAATTGGACACACTTCTATTCTTATCTTTCTTGTACTTTCTGCATTCCCATTAAATTTCAAAGTGAAATACAAGAGGGAAACATACTAATAGCCTGGGAGCAGAAGTTATGCTACTGGAGAGTGAATATATTGGGCATGTAGGCATGCCCAGTAATTTCTCTCTCTCTAGTCTCCCATGTCTTTTCTTTCACTCTGCTGAAGCAAGTTTCAAGGAGGGAAACAAGAGGCCTCAGGGTGAAGAGCCTAGGTTTTCCCATTGAAGAGATTGCCCTAGAATCAGAGCCACCCACTGACCTTTCTCCTCCTCTTTAAAACAAAGGTAATATACTTATGGGGCACCTGGCTGGCACAGTCAGTTAAGTGTCAGACTTGGTTTTGGCTCAGGTCTTGATCTCAGGGTGGTGAGATTGAGCTCTGGGGTTGGGTTCACACTCAGTGCAGTATTTTCTAAAGACCCTCCCTCTCCTTCTGCCCCTCCCCCTCCAAAATAAATAAATCCTTTAAAAATATATACTTATTTCACAGCACTCTTACAAGCATTAAATGCACTAAATGTCAAACTAAGCAGCAAAACAGAAACAAACAAACTCAGTCTGCACTCACAGTAAGAACTACAGGGCAGTTGTTCATTGGTTCATGGTTGTTATTCTCTCCCACACCCCAACCCATACCCTCACCCCAACGGAGCCAACTGCTCTCCCTCACAGAAGTTCTCTCCCCTTATAGGTCTCTCTGTCGCATCGCTCCCTCAACATACATTGGGTCAAATACTATGATGTAAAAGGCATCATTTATAGAGATTTAGGAAATGCAACTATGTAAGGAAACTTTTCTCTAAATGGTCAAGAGTAAGTCCACCTTTGCCAGGCCCCCACCATGTGCTAGCTGAGTGTCATTTCCTGAGACTGATCCCATATATTTACATGGATGGTAACACTATCTTTGTCTTAACATTATCTTTTCTATTTCATATCAGTTTTACATAAATCAGACTACTTACATTATGAGAATAGATTTTCAAAACTATAATAAGTAAGCTATGGAATGTTTAGTGCCAACGTAAAAAAGAATCTCAACTGATAAATCTGGGAGAATTTCACCCTTTCTATAGGAATATGCAGTTCATGCTTTTTAGAATTTCACCCTTCTATTCAAATTTCAATTCTTACTCTGTACAGGGTTTTTGAAGATCTGATTCTGCCTCAAAATGTGGGACAATCTTTCCCTCCTTTTATCACCTCATTAAAGTCTAATGAGGTGAAGAGGAAAAAAAGGTCATGTGTTGGCTTCTAAATCTATTCCACATACATTGTGGAAGCAGTGTTTTAAAACCAATAGGAAGACAGGCTGGCAACATAGTTATTTTCTAAACTTCTCTAAAGACTAGTGCTTCTTAGAGTAAAATTTGAGTCTTAGTCTTTGTATGTAATTATATTTTCCTTCTGATTTTACCTTCTGATTTTACCTGACTCAAAGGTCTAGTTTTCACCTAGATCCAACCCTCCACTCAGTCCCTGCAGACTGGTTGGATTAGGTAAACTGAAGTCCCATCAAGATAAAGTTGCCCTAAGGGGTGCAAAAGGGCATTACAGAGAATCAGGTAAACCGTGAATGGAATCTTCTGTGTGAAATAAATAAACTATAAAAGGCCCCCAGGTGGCTTCTCCTATCTTCCAAGAATTAACAATGTTTCATTGTTAGTCAATAAACTTGTGGGATTTTTTTTTTAAATGACAGAATAAATGTTACATATACACTATATAACTCATTCCATTCTGGCAGGAAATGGCCTTCAATTTTCTCTGGGGATCTGTGCAAACATCTGGATAATCTTGAAATCTTTTAATATGAAAGGGTTGTAATTATCCCCAAATTTACGACTTCCCACGTTTATTTCCTCTTTTTCAATGATTAGAAATGTATTTCTTTCTCAGTAAGGATTTAAAGATTAGTTATGAAGGAATTAATTTTGTAATGTGTCTTCCACAAAGGACACAGTTCTCAGTCTCATCCCATGAAAATCCACAGAAAGTTAATTTTTGCCATTTTTCTTCAAGGCAGCCAAATTTCCTAATTTTACAGATGTTCTTTTTTTTTCCAACATAGTTTCCTTTGGTTTTGAATGTTGAACTAAAATGACTTTTTAATGTAATAACTAGTATTACATGGTTGTTTATATTTAGCTCTACATTCTCATTCATCACTATTCTATGGAAGAATTTTGACAAGCAATGTACAAATGTGACATGGGTACAAAAGCATATCTCCGAAGTCTGGAATCTCTGGGTGAATGCCATCCTCACTACAGTGCTGCATAACTCTGGAGAATTTCCAGTAAGTTACATGGGGTAAGAATCTAGCTTTGACATTTTACTCCAGAATACTTTTTTTGCCTCATAGAAAGCAATAGGAGTCCTTTTCTTTTTTTTTTTTTTAAGATTTTATTAATTTATTTGACAGACAGAGATCACAAGTAGGCAGAGAGGCAGGTAGAGAGAGAGAGGAGGAAGCAGGCTCCCCGCCGAGCAGAGAGCTGGATGCGGGGCTCAATTCCAGTACCCTGGGATCATGACCTGAGCCGAAGGCAGGGGCTTTAACCCACTGAGCCACCCAGGCACCCCAGGGAGTCCTTTTCTTGTTTATATATTCCTTCTCTTTGTATATATTCTTAAGTGCTGGTTCTTTTTTCTTTCATTCAACTCTATTTTTTTTTGTAGTTTAGTTGGCAAAATGTTAATTAATCTCAAGTACTTTTCTTTCTTCTCCTCCCTTGCTATATCTGAGCATTTTTGTTTTGCTATTTTGCTTTGTCTTTTTATTCTTTTTATTAGTAGTACATAATATAGTAGAGCTATATATAGTAGAGCTATATTATTTCCCAGTGTGGTCTACATTTGAATTCCTTTATTTTCTTTGTGTTGGTTTTAGTGTTCTCTTTTGGATCAAGAAGACCCTGAAAGGAAAAGCTGAGTGGTCCAATTGGTTGCTGAGTCACCAACTAGGAAGGCATTTTTTGAACTTTGGCAAATCTAGTAATCTTTTTGGACCTAAGATTCTTGATCTGAAATAATAGATCACATATGCTGTCAATTGGTTCAGTATGTAGTTATTTCTTTTAAAGTATTTGAAGGTGTAATTTGTATTGAATACTTACTTAGAATAATAAATATTTAATGATCCCTACCACATGCCTGGCATCATGATGCATGGTGGCAGCAAAATTAATTAATTGGAATTCCTTCCTCAAGGACTGTTTCAAAAAGTGAGCTTATATAGAAGAATAATTTCAGTAGACCATGGCAAAGGCTTTACAATATAAATACCTAACTCTTCATTAGTAATTGTTGTTAAAAATGATTAAAGAAGACAGTGTAGGTGATACAAACAAACTTTACTTAATACTATATAAAGCAGTCTCCATTCAGAGAACTGCAAAATGGGGTAGAAGGCAAGAAGGTTTTACAGGATAAAGAATAAGGAACAAGAAAGAGAAAAATAGAAAACATCCGATTGGCTGGGGCTACATAGTCAACCTTGTTTGGAGTGAGAAGACCCCCAGGCTGCCTTAGTGTTTGGGGGATTGGCTGACCATTTACTATGGTTCTGATCAAGAAAAGCATTTCCAGGGACAGAAAGTTATCTAAGTTTCAGTCTGCTCATGTGACATCCTCAGGCAGGAATGGCTCCATCTTGGCCACAGAGTCATGGCAACATGTTAAATGTGTTTTTGTATCACTGTTATATTTTAATGTTCTCTATTAAAATAATGATAAATTAGAGAGGAGGAGTAAATTTCCAATATAATCCAATCTTTATGGATCCAAACAGAATAATCCAAACAACATCAAACAAATTTTACCCAATTAATATACATCATTATATCTATATCTTAAAAAATTATTCTTTCTGTAAAAAGTATTCATTTTGTTTCATTTTAATCCACACATTTCCTGTTTTAAATGCAGGGAAAGGAAGAATAACTTAATATTTGTTGAACACCTATCAGGCTTTCAGTATGATACAAAGTGCTTTAAAAACATTATTTCAATCAACAGCCAGAACAACATTCCAAAGTAGGTTTTGTTAACTCTAAGGATATGGGAAGTCAGACTAAGAGATCAGGGGATCTGCCCAAGGTCACCACCCAGGAAATGTTAGTCAATAGTCATACCAAGTTTCCCTCACTCCAAAGTCCATGCTATTTCTGATATACCACATTTCTACCCCAAATGAAAATCATAGAATAGAATAGAAGCTGAAATAGTCCTTTAAAGATATATGAAACTCTAATGGCCTCTTGAGCCCAACTACTTCATCTGATGGATGAAGAAAATAAGGCCTGGAGAGTTTAAATGACTTGCTAGAATTTATTCTGCTAGTTGATATCAGAGATTAGAGTAGACACCATTTTTTCTCTAAGACAAGTCCATGTTCTGAAACATTTTGTCTAAAATAAAGGAATAAAAATAAATAAATAAGAATAAAGGAATGAATTCCCTGCTGCATAAAATGTTTAAATAGAAATGAGATGTTTAAAAAGATTATAGAAACATTTTTTGTAGGGATGGAAATTTGGATTTGAAGACCCAAAAGCTTCCTTCCATCTCTCCAATTCTTTAAGGCTATACAATTAAAGACACTTTTCCATTATCTCCTCTCCAATTAAAAATAAATGACTAAGTGGAAATGATGAGGGAAGAGAAGGCTGGCTGAGGACAAGCAAAAGCAGACACCCTGCAACCTCCCCCTACCCCCACTCCTGGATGGGACATATGTGACATTCTTTAAGAATATTCCAACTATCTTAATGCTAATACCTTGCTAAGAAGGTAAAAAAATGACCTTGACAATGGCAAGTCTTCTGGTATCCAGTATCTTGTAGGTCTTTTTTAGCATATGAAAGTTCTATTGAAACCTCCCTTTTTCTTTACCTTCCCCAAACCCATCATACATAACCTGCCACCCCTCACAACCCAGGGGCAGCAGTCCTTTGTGCCCATGGGTCCTGGCCCCATGCTTTAATAAAGATGCATTTTGCATCAACATTTTGTAACAAAGATACCTCAAGAATTCTTTCTTGGTCATCAGCTCTGGATGCCACCCCCACTGAACCTCACTTATATTCTAAAACTTAATCAGAAATACAATACACCAAAATTTATGGAATGCAGCAAAAGCAGTTTTAAGAAGGAGGTTCATAGCAATAAATGCCTACCTCAGGAAATAAGAAGTCTCAAATAACTTAACTTTACATCTCAAGGACTTGAAAAAGAACAATCAAAGCCCATAAAAATTAGTAGAAGAAAGAAAATAAAGATTATGGCAGAAATAAATTACATAGAGACTAAAAAGACAATACAGATCAATTAAACTAAGAATTGGTTCTTTGAAAAAATAAATAAAATTGACAAGCCTTTAGCTAGACTTAACAAGAAATAGAAGAAAGAGGACTCAAATAAAATCAGAAATGGAAAAGATGTTACATCTCTCTACTTATATTACCCTTCTGTTCTTAAATGCTGTCTACTTTAGCCATTAGAATCCTTGACATACTAATCATAAATATTTTAAATTTATGGTCTGATATTCTAACATCTTTGCCATATCTGAGTCCAGTTCTGATGTTTGTTCTTTCTCTTCAACTATGATTTTGCCTTTTAGAATATTTCGTAATTTTTTTCTTGATAGTTGGGCATGATATATTGGGTAAAAGAACTGATATAAACAGTTCTTTAGTAATGTGGTGGTAGGGTATAGGTGGAAGGGAAGTATTTCCTACTGCTATGACTAGGTCTCTGTCTTTTAGTGAAGCAGTTATTCTGGACTGTGCATCTTAATGCCCCCATCTTCTCATTCCCCTTAGATGGGAAAGGATGGCTAGGGTTGGGTGGAGCTGGATGTTTCCCTTCTCCCACATGCAAGGTGAGAGGGGGCTAGAGTTTGGTATTTCCTTTCCTTCACTTGGAAACTAGACTCAGCAGGAGTTGAGTATTTCCCGTCCCCCAGGTTAATAAGGCTCTGATAGAACTCCATCAGTTTTGGTCCCCATTAACTAGTTTCTCCTGGAGACAGACCTTATTAGGGAGATCATAATTCTCGGGCATATTTCAAAATGGCTCTTTTCTCTGCTCCCTGCCAAAAGTGCAAGGGGATTTATCTCCAATATTTACTCTGAGAACCTGGTAGATACATCCAGGAGGTAGAACATAAGAGTGAATAGGCGTCTCCCTACCACCATGACTGTGTCCCCTGGAGTTTTTAACATTCAGAGGTGTTCACACAGAACCTCCATCAATTCATCCATTACAGTCCAGGTCTCTACCCTGGACTGGTTCCTGAGAGGTTTCAGCTTGTGAGTTTCTTCTCTACTAAGTTGTAATTTGTTGTATTTGCCTATCAGACACATCAATATTGGAGGACAGCAGTTTGCCCTGTATTCTCACTTCTCTTATGGATTCTAGGAAGGATTGTTGATTTTTCAGTTTATTCAGCTTTTTACTTGTTAGGACAGAGTGGCAGCTTCCAAGCTTTTCACATGCTGGACCAGAAACTGGAAGTCTCAGATCTTTACTTTTTGATACTTTTGATAATTCTTCATGTTCTAGGTTTTCTCAGAGTTCACTTTCTCTAACCTTACAGCAGAATATAGGGTCAACTCTGAAATGTAAGGACAATTCTCTCTCAATGTCACTCTCTTCAGTTCTCAGTCTCTCCCTCCCCCTTTATCCTTCTCCCACTGTTTTCCTTTTCCTTCCTTTCCCTCTGCTTTCCCTTATCTCATTCACACACACACACACACACATACACACACACACAGAGAATTAAAATAGCCTGTGTCCTTGTCCTCAGGCAATTCATAATTAAGTTTATTAAAATAATAGAAAAAAAATGTAAGTCTGGCAGTGATACGCCAGGCACTGGGTTTTCCCATACCCCATCCCAATATCCAATTTACTTCTTGTACACAGAGTCCTTTGTTTTGTACAATTAGTTTCTGACCTATTTCTCTTCAAACAAATATCCTTTTAAAATGTAAATATAGAAATAGTGTAAGAAAATATTTTCCCCTTACTTTCCTTTAAAAAAATTTTCTTTAATATAAATTGATAACATCAGTTATTAAATTATTTAGTTATGATTTTAATCCTGTATTTTAAAATATAAGTTAGTATTTAATTGAATAGATAATTCCAGTGTCATTAGATTAATTTTTATCATCAGATTCCAGGATTATGGATGGGAAGAAGGATAGATGTGAAATCTTTTCTCATTAATTTTTAATCAATAAGCAACTGATAATTAACACAGATAAAGTAAAAAAAATCAGCTTTTAGTCGATTAGTTTTATTTTTTAAATTATTGTAGGATTTCATGCTCACTGTAAATCATTCAAACATAATAGAAGTGTGTTAAATAAAAGCTAAAGTTTCATTCTTTATATGCCCCTACCCCACACTGCTCAAGAGTACCACTGTTAATAGTTTAATAGCTATACTTCTAGGCATTTTTGGTTTTACACACAGACACACGCAGAAACAAGACCATATACATAATATTATTCAATTTGCTGTTATCCACTCAATGCTACTGAAACATTTTTATAAAACTACTTACAAATCTGCCTCATTTATTTTAATGTCTGGCTAGTATTCCATCTTATAGATGTGCCATAATTTGTTTAACTGTTCTTTGGTTGATAAAAATTTAGTCTGTTTTCAATTTTTCACAATTACAAATAATGTTGTAATAAATATCCTTGTATATAAATTATTATGACATGTTTATTTTTACCATTCCCCCTAAAAAATCTGACAAACCCACAATCGCAAACTAAACAAACACTTCGCTGTCTATTTCCAAGTTTAAACTGCAGAGTACACAATTGGGCAACATCCTACAAGGGACTAAAACACACAGCATGCACCTTAATACAGTGGGCTACAGATGACTTGAAGACCCTGAAGATCAATGGGTCTTAATATACTCTTAACAAGGAAAGAGCCCATTTAGATACAGGATGGGATCCACAGTTCATGTTTATAAAGGGAAGGAATAAATGGGAGGAGAAAAATGAATATCTCAAAGGGTAGTGCCTGAAATATCAAACACACCAAAGGCCATCTGAGGTAAGATTCAGAAGAAAAAAAAAAAAAAAGCAGAAAACAAACTCTGACACTTCCTAAGCACTTACAGAAAGCAAAGGTCACAGCTCATATAAATTTACTGACTTCTTAGGGGTTACACGCCCTCAAAATTACTGTAGTCATCCCTTGTCATGAATTTTCAACTATTGTAGTAGATTCTAATAGCAAGTGCCATATACAAAAATAGCAGTGTGAAATGTCCCATGCAAGTAACACTTTGATCACAGACAGAATACTCAATCTCCTAGCACCACTGCACTTCTGACATATGTTGGAAACCTCCCCCCAAACTTTGTTCCTCCTCTCTCCAATGCCATATCTTCTTTAACATGAAGTTCAGCTACAATTTTTGAGCAACTATAATGTGTCCAGTACTATGCTAAGTATCTTACAGACATTAACTCATGGAGCTTTCACAGTGCTATGAAATCAATGCAATTATTATTCTCATTATGCAGACTCAAAGAGATCAGTGTTAATAAGTGGCAGAACCAAGGCTTCAATCCAGGTGGACACGCTCTAAAGCCCATGTGTATCACTACAGGATATTATCTATTTTTTTCTGAATGTTCAAGGAAGAAATCTTAAGATTGGAGTGATAGAAACCTGTTAATACATATGGCAATAAGAATAGAACTATCTTAGTTGTCAGGGAAACTAATTCTCAGATTGTCAGAAGCAGAGTATTGGTGAGGAGGCCTTAAAGTCCAAAGTAAAGAGAAGAATTAGCCCTTCAAAATGTATTTGAGACTTTTCTTCTAAAGGAATACTAAAGAAGACTGTTGAATCAAATTTGAAATCTTTGAGAAATCATAGAGAATGAAATAAATACATGATAGTAGAAAACAGACAAAGATTTTATATTCAAAGAGGAGAAAGTAGATTTTGGAAATTTCTATCTGGGCATATTTAGCAAAGATGAGCAGAATTCTAGGACTGATTATCAAAACCATTTCTTACATGAAAACAAAGCAAAAATCTCTAGACAGATCTACAGATTTAAAGGGGGAAATTCATTTTTCTTTTTTTTCTGCATTTGTTTGTTTGTTTGTTTGTTTGCGATGGGCCAGTTTACCTGGGCATTGCTGAAGTCCCTGCCACTTTACAGAAAAGTCTTTAGTAAAATCTTTCATGATAGAGGTATACAAGACAAAAACCACAAGGCCAATGATATGCAATTTGCTAAAAATCTCATCATTTCAACCATCAAACCATAGATTGTTGGTTAATTGCTCAAATATGTCCAAAATTAAAGTTTCTAATAATGAGTTGTAACAAATACAGTAGGTAGCAGATTCAGGCTTTAAACATTTAAGCAGGGTGTCCTAGCCTAAACCTAGAAAGATCAAATTTTATGTAGATAATAAAAGTAAAATACCTGAGACAGTTTATTTCCCCAAGTAACTTTGGATAATACCTCCTAATGACATGATTGAGCATTTCTGATGATATCTGAAAAACAGGACAAACAAAACAAAGTTCTACCATGAAGTTTAATTAAATAGCTAACACTACATTGGACATGTATAAAGCCTTAAGTACATAAAGATACAGAAGAGTTGGGCAATCTCAAGCTGCATAACTCAGTCACATCATGACATACAATATTTCATTTTTTTTGCTAGGCAGATCTTCTTTAGTATTTAGCTCATACTTCTTCTTTCTTCATTAACCTACTTTACTGAAAACCTACTGTAAATACTGACTTCTGCTTCCACAAAATTGCTAGCTATGGTGTTTGGAGCAGACCATGTGTGTGTCAACCTAATGGCCATTTGCCCCTTTTTTTCATGTTGTAAGTCCCCAGTTTGCTCTGGGGTCTATCCTTCCTCATTTAACTCAGATAAACTGTGAAGGGCACATAGTCAATTATAGTTCCATCTTCTTTGTGTATGATTGGTTTGGGGAAAGGGCGTGCAATCCAATTTGGGCCAATAAGACCTGGATACATTCACCCATTCATTCCACAAATATTTACACACTACATATCGCTAGGTCCCAGGGAAATAACAGTGGACAAAGCAGAAACACCTCTGCCTATATGAGTCCCAGGTTTTAACTAGACAAGAGACAAAATTAATAGAAAATGTTTTTCAGAGAAGATTCTTCATTTTTAATAAATTTTTTAATACCAAGGGAAGAAATTGTTCTTTATCTTTCTCTGGCATTGATAAATAAGATGTTGATGCTTAGCACTTTAGCAATGTGGAGAGGAGCTAGCCAACCTGGCTAGAACAGTAATCCAGAAAAATGGAAAGAAACATCACTGAGCTGCTAAACTAATCAGCCTGGCCACCATAACGTTTAAACCACATACTTGTATTAGAGTTTTCTATTACAGTCTGTTACATTCTAATTCTAGCATATTCTAGCTGATATGATAGGGTATACAGGTTTGGTACAAAAGGTGATACAGGTTTGGTAAAAAAGATTTCAGTGAAATATACCTGATCTCTGACAATTTTTTATAAATGGAATTGACTAGGAAATCCATCACTGCCTCAGCAATAGATGACATTAAACAACAACAACAACAAATGAATCTATGCTCCAATTTCCTTGTGCATTGGCTATGGAGGAAGAAAAAGATATAGATAATGAAAACACACAGACAGCCCACTAATATAAGAATTTACATCCTTTGTAAATATGTTTCTGTATAAGTCTAGATTGCTGTTGTGCAGCACTGGAAGAGTAGGTATTTATCATCACAGAAATATTAAAGGTATTTTGAGGCTTCATCATAATCTGTCTAGCTATGTGATATATACTTAATATTTAGAAGATGTTTTGGAAATTCTAATTTGAAGTTTTAATTAAAATTATTTAAACATGAGAATATTTGATGAGGGAAACATTCATTTTTATACCATAAAGGCATGGGCAACATAGCTAACGGGTATTTCCAAAAACTGGTGAGAAGGAATTATGTTTTCCAAAATGTCGAGCTGAAAAGGCTAAAAGCAGGGAGGTGCCTTCTTTGATTACAGAGGGAGAAACTCCTTTACGGAGACAGAAAAGGAGTAACTTAATTGATAATTATTAAATGAATGAATATTCGAGCACCTACAGTACTATGATGTATATCTATGGTTTCTTTTCCCACAAACCTATAGCCCTTATCTTTCAAAAACTTACATTTCTGCTGATGATAGAAAAGATAAGTCAAGCTCTATCTGTATATCTATCTGTCTCTCTTTCTTATCCCTCTCAACCTTCTTCCCTTTCTTTCCTTCCATCCACTCTTTTTCAGCAAACCATGAGTGTCTTTTATAGAGCACATATTGTGTGTGGTGTGTAAATAAGAAAGATGAGACAGTTTTTGCCCTAAAGAAACTTATTAAACTCCCAGAAAAGAAAAGATACATTTAAAGTTTCATGTATTTGCCTGGTGACTGTTACTGGGTAAACAGTGAATGCTACTAAAGTCCAAAATGCACAGGGAGAGAGATATGAGCAGAATTCATGTGGAGATACATTAGATAAAACATGGTTTTTGAATCGGATTTAATATGGTGATGAGAATATGAAGGGGAAAGGAAGGATGATGAAAGCTGGGGGAAATGTAAAATAGAAGTATAGGTATATGTATGGTACTCTAACACCAGTGAATACCTTGCTTTGCTGAAAGTCTCTGTTTCCTGAGGAAGAGTCATAACAGTTAAGTTTGGAAGAGTAGAGTAAGGCCATATACTAGAAGACTTTGAATGGCAGGATAATTCTTGGTCTAAAGCTCTCGGCAATAGGGAGCTTATAATTTAAGCAGGGCAAGAAATATAGAAGAGAACCTAAGAAGAATTATTGGTCATTGATGTAGGCAATGGAAAACAAAACTTGTTTCCTTACTAGACTGTTTGAGTTGAAATAAGGTTTCTAAAGAAGAGTGAATAATTGTAGGCAAAAGTACCTTGATATTGTAATTTATGGTAAATATATATTTTGTCTTTGTCCAGTTCCTCGTACATAGCTCCTAAAACTCTTGAAATTTCCTGTGATGAGAATGATAAAGATGTCTTTTGTTGTATTAATGAAGTGACTTTTAGGAAACACCTAAGGATGGAGGCTGGTTGCCAGTGAAACTGACCTTGTGATTAGAGGATTAAAACTTGTAGCACTACCCGGCCCTCTCCCCCAGAAGGGAGGTCCAGTCACCAATGGCCAGTGATTTAATCAATAATGCCTATGTAATTGGAGAGTTACAATTACATAGGACAGAGTTTGGAGAGCTTCCGCATCTGTGAACTCACAGAGATGTTGAGAGAGTGATGTGCTGGGAAAGCATGGAAGATTTGCCTTTTCCCCCACACACTGGGGTATGCATCTCTCACATCCAGCTATTCCTGAGTTACATCCTTTTATAACAATCTAGTAAGTAAAATATTTGTTTGAGTTCTGTGAGGCCCTCTATCAAACTAACCAAACCCAAGGAGGAACTTGTTGCAATCTCCAAAACCTTAGTCGGGCGCACAGGTGGCAACGAAGAGTTACAATTGTGTCTGAAGGTAGGGGATGGGAGCACCTTAATGGCACTGAGCTCTTAACCTGTGTGATCTGATGCCATTTCTAGGCAATTAGTATCAGAATTTAGTAAGATGCTTGGTGGTGTTGGAAAAGGCACATACTGGAACTGGAGTCTGGTTTATAGTACCACAATGAAAACAGGAAGAATTAGGTGTTTATACAGTTTACAGAATCAGAGATCCCCATAATAATGGTGAATAGCAGTATGAGTATTTTTAACTGTGAAAGTATGATTAAAGCTTGGATAAGAGTAAGAAATAATTTAAGCGACAGAATCACCAATTGCATTATTACTTTTAAAAAGTGAAGTTTTGAATTTTAAAACCATAACCAAAATGTTGGTTTAAAAATATATACTCTAACATATTCATTACATTAAATTGTTTCAAAATATGTTTAAATGTTAATTTTGATGAAAAAATTCTGTTAATGAATTGAGCAATCTCCTAGAAAACCAGTCTTAATCCAGTCACATCTTATAATCACTAGAAAAGTTTGGAAGTGCTAATAAGAGAAGAAATGCTTTAATGAAATGAAATATCCTAACACAAAGCTACCCAGATTGTGCTACTCAAGAGTCTCAATGAAGAAATGCTAAATATGGGACGTCTGGGTGGCTCAGTTGGTTGGACGACTGCCTTCGGCTCAGGTCATGATCCCGGAGACCCGGGATCGAGTCCCGCATCAGGCTCCCAGCTCCACGGGGAGTCTGCTTCTCCCTCTGACCTTCTCCTCGCTCATGCTCTCTCACTGCCTCTCTCTCAAATAAAGAAATAAAATCTTTAAAAAAAAAAAAAGAAATGCTAAATATTGTCAAAGGTCTCTCCAAAGCCAAAGCCCTAGAGCATAACACACTCTTCCAAGAATTATGTTCTAAATTAGCTAGTGTTCCTCTTGATTGTTTATTAGAACTTTATAACCAGAACTTGAAATTAAAAACCATCCATATTATACACTCTGTCAATATTTTATGCATTATATTAAGAAGGAAGAACTGCTACATTTTAAATTTTTCTTTGGCTCTCTGCCTCCAAAAACACCAGTTTGGGAGGTATGACTCAGATTCTCACCTGGCAGGTAGAATACAAAATGTTCTCTTCTCATTTGCAAAGGCAAGCCTGGACTCACGCCAGGAAGAATCTCTCCTGCTAATGTATGACTATTCATTGATAATATTTTAAACATGGGCCTTTTTAGTGAATTAGCTAATTTTAAAAAATATTTAGTGAAAATGAGTACTTACATCAGTGAAGCTTACTTAAATGACTTTCTTCAACTTAGAATCTGATGTGAAAGTTTTCTCAACTGCTAATAATTGCATCGCAAAGGAAAGCTAAGCATAAAAAGTGATGGCATGCTGAAATTTCCAAAGGTAAAAGAGTATATGTGTTATAGAGGTAAGAAAATTGAGAAGCCCTCACAAAGGAATACAACAATATTCCTCCAAATTCTCCCCCCAAAGTGTGTGATTAATATACTCACGGATATTAAAAGAATGACGCTCTTCTTTTTACACCCACCACGCTTCCCTTTTGATGTGCTTACATGAGTCAAGCAGAGGGCTATTCAGGTAGAATTAACAGTTAACAAAGCTTTATGTGATGTAAGTTCAAACCTACAAAATGATCTGCTATGAAAGGAGGGATGGAAGAGCCGCTGACCGCCTTCTCCTGATCTGGCTGCTCCACCCCTAGCAAATTGCAAATCCACACAAGAATATGTGGTGTGCACTGACCTTGGTGTGTCATTTCTTCTCATTCCCTGTTTCCTTCAGCATAAATGGGTTTATAGAACCCACCATCCAATTTTGAAGTGTGATTTCAAACTGATTCATTAGTGTTACCTCTTCATGTGTCAGGATTAGGCACCACCTAAAATTGAATTTACTAACTCAAGGATAGATGTGGTACATATTATAGGACAAAGTGAAACTACAGTCTTGCATAGAGATACACCAAATACTTTCAATAACCTCTTCTTTTTGTAAAAGAGATTATGCTGTCATCATGTTATTGTTTTTTTTAAACTCTGTAACTACCAGTTGGTCTTAAGGGGTTTTTAGGTCCTATGAAATTTAAGGCAAGTTTCAAAATGAAAATTTTTCAGATAGAAGTTAAGGACATGGAAGGCATTTACTTATAGATAGACGAATTGTGCATAAGCTCAGACAAGCACAGATCTCAGAGATACCCACCTAAAAGACTATTTAGCAATGTCCATAATGCTATTAAAAAAGGAATTAAGAACAAATGAACCTCCAATCCTCATATCTGCGTGTTGTGTATAATGAGGGACATCACAACCCAATACTCTGTATTGGGAACATGTAAGATGGCTGAAGAGTGAGAGTAAACCATGACATAATTTTGAAGCTAGGAAGGAAAAGATAAGATAAAAGAAAAATTTCCAAGAACAGTGGGCACATATTATCTCTTCAAAAAAGAATCATCTGAATCGGGAGGGAAACCAACCAGAAGAGATTCTTAATCTCACAAAAGAAACTGAGGGTTGCTTGTGGGGTGGGGGGGTGAATAGGGATAGGATGGTTGGGTTTTGGACATTGGGGAGGATAAGTACATTGGTGAGTGCTGTGAAATGTGTAAGCTTGATGATTCACAGACCTTTACCCCTCGGGCAAATAATACATTATGTTAATAAAAATAATCTAAAAAAATAAAAATGTGTATATTTTTTCAAAAATCAATATTTGACATATATTTAATCAATCATTTACTTGAGGCTCATCAGGAAAAAAAAGATAATACTTACTCCAGCTAGCCAATTCAGCTTTTTTACCTTCTTGTAGGCATTTTAATTATTCCCTGTACACATTGCCTTTAGCATGTCAAGAAAAAGTCTTTAATATCCTCATTTTAAAAGATCTACATCATTGCTCTTGCTCCCTAGGATGCTGTCATTTTCATATATCCATCATCAAATGAACACCATGGCCCCATTTCCTTTTTCATTTTCAAAGTAACACTGGACTGGGATTTATTAGCATTTTAAATCTATTTTTCTAAAGGGAAAAAGATACCAAAAATCAACGAAACTTTTCCCTGTGATATTAAAAATCACTAGGTGGTCTTAAATTTCCTGCTTTTAAATGCTGCTTTCATGTCAGGAACTGGAGATCTATTTTGAGTTGGCTTTTACCCAAAGAACTTGAGTTGGCTCAAACTTGAACAGGCAAACTGTGGTTTCTTTAAAAAAAAAAAAATCTTTTTGTAACACTTTCACCTGACACTTAAAAAAAAGTGTTTATTCAAATTACTATTCAAAGACACAAAATAAGCAAAAGCAGTATGTTGCTTTATTTATACATAAAAAAAGGGTTGCAATTGAAAA
This sequence comes from Mellivora capensis, assembly GCA_004024625.1. NCBI lineage: Eukaryota > Metazoa > Chordata > Mammalia > Carnivora > Mustelidae > Mellivora > Mellivora capensis. The sequence continues at coordinate 45,297 of PISX010011856.1, forward strand.
AATTATTTATAATCACACAAGGTAGCCAAGGTGAATAAACCAAATTGGGAGATTGATTAAATAGACCCTTCAGTTAGAAGAATAATGAACAAAATGTGAAACTAAAACATCGTTCTATATGGCAAACCAGTTGGTTTCATCCAGTTCATCAGAGGTAACTTAATGTCAGCTAGCTGTCATACAAATGGGTAGTCCATGACACCAGTAGCCTCCAAGTAAAAATGATGACAACTTACAAACCCCTTCATCATCTCTGCAAAAGCTTATAGCACAAATCTTACTAGGTTATTAGCTTCAAGTCTACATGAAGGTTTCTTCTCAAAATCATTTACACACGATTTAAGAACACTGGTACAATTATTTTTCTGATGCAAAACCTTATTCTTCATGGAAACCACGCTTACTAATATATACAGGCTTTGTTTGACTTGATATGGTGATTTAAACGCTTATTTCCTTTATTTGTATATGTCACTTATACAAGGGAGTTTTCTAATATTGGATAACAGAATATAATAAAAGTCTAACAGTTCATTTGCTCTAAAATTACAGTAGCTTAAGTTGAGTGTGGTTTAAAAATTTATTGTTGTTCTTAAAGGCCTCTTTGGGAGCAAGCTAAGAAACCTGTACCTTTTACAATCCTGTATTTATAAACAAAAGTCTTTGTTATCAGATGTTAAATGTATTCCTATCTCCCCCTACAAAAAATAATCTGCTTTTGAAAATCTGTCTAAAAATAATCTCCTGAAAGAAAATCACCTATCTGTATTACATATTCCTACTGTATGAATTTTTTGTTTAGATTGAAATTCTTGCTTAAAGTATATCTTATCTAAAATTCAATAAAAGGTAGTATTAGACAATGAAAATAGACACTGGATTTATCCAAACCTGGGTTTGAGTCCCATCTTTGTCACTTACTAATGCTGGAACTTCAAGAGATTCAATGACTCTTCAGTATTATCTTGTGAAAATAAAGACAATAATCTCTATCTTGGCAGGTTCTTAAGAAGATTACCCTAACATCAATTGTAGGGCTTGATCGTAGGCAGTGCAGCCTAACAATTAAGATCACAAAGTCTAGAAATAGGCTGCCTGGGTTCAAATCCCAGATGTGCCATTTTTAAGTTGTAACCTCGGACAAGTTACTTTAATTCTCTTTGCTTCAGATTCCTCACCTGAAAAATGATAATACAGAAAGAACCTACCTCATCAGGCTGTTACGAGTATTGTTGAATAATGCATGTTGATCATAGATTATACACTTGGGATAGTGCCCAGTACAGAATACAGAATTTACAAATATTATCTACTACTTGAAAATAATCTAATAAATGATAGCTATTGTGATGATGATGAAAAAGAAGAGGGAACCCAGAAGAGGTAGAATGAGAGGAGAAACAGATCCAATGGCTTCATTCCAAGGTAGATAATAATGATCCAAAACCAGAAGTGCAACTGTGACAAGCTCTATCAAAATCATTTCAGGTCTCCAGAACCTGAAGAATTTTTTTTCAAATTAATCATAATACTGATACATTAAAATTGCCCCTTTCATAGAACTAATAATCGAAAATGAAATTTTGAATCTTCTTGATTACATATTCAAAGTTTTTCATTTCAATAACCCTTTCTTTGTTCATTTCTTTATTGTTCCTGCACACATTTTTCTTCCAACCAGGTTATCAGTATCTTTGATGGCAAGAATTTTGTGTTAATCACCTGTTAGCCTACCTTGTCCCAAGCTAGGAAGTGCTGTTAAACATATATGTTTAATTACTATTAAACATATATGTTAATAACTTCCACAGCTAATATTTTATTTTTTAAGATTTTATTTATTTATTTGTCAGAGAGAGAGAGAGAGAGAGAGCACAAGCAGAGGGAGTGGCAGGCAAAGGGAGAAGCAGGCACTCCACAGAGCAAAGAGCTGGATGTGGGACTCGATCCCAGGACTCTGGGATCCTGACCTGAGCCAAAGGCAGATGGTTAACCAACTGAGCCACCCACGCATCTCAGTGGCTAATATTTTAGATTTCTAAACAGGATGCATACTTTTATCACTATTATCCATGTTTAATAAACCAATGCTTTATCTAGTGCTTTAATTCAAACTTAACTCAGATTTAACTAAAATTTATAAGTCAACTTAGATTTTGTCATTTGTGTTTAAAGTTGGATTGGATTTTACACAAATAAAATTTAAAAGCATCCGGACTCTTCCAAAATTATGAAAGCTGTACACTTCTTGCATAACTAATAATCCATGAAATCTCAGAAAATTTTATGTGATTTTACAAGTGAGATAAGCAAGGTAGTAAGATTTGATGGCTTAAGAAAAACTAAGAAATAGAAAAAGAAAAAAACCAAGCTAAATCAGTGTTTCTTTAACTGGGAACTTTTTTATTCCAGTAAATCTTTGATAACTGTTTCATTCCTAATTGTTTTGTTCTCTCGTCCAGGGGTTATCCATTAGCTGGAGGATGGTGTTCTTATTTGTTATCTTGATCTCATCATTTTCATTTCTTTGCATAAAAATATGCACTGGGGGATTTTCTCAGTTTCCTCTGCATCTCACTGGTTTGATTTTTCTCAGCATCAGTTCTGCATTACTAGACTTCAGTGTGGATTTTAATTCAGTTGGTACATTCTAATGACCATTTAATGTATTATTTCTCTGCAAATGTTGCCAAAAACTGAATACTGTTTTGTTCTTTATTTAAAAATACTAATAATATATTCTAAATAAAAATTTTGTCTTATAAAGGTTTTGAGATGTGAGAGATAAAAATTCTTATAATTTACCAAACAAACTTAAGCTCCTATTATATGATAGGCAATGGGAATATAAAGACAAATGAGAATGTTCCCGACTTCAAGGGGCTTAGAGTAAAGGTGATGATAATGGTAATAAAACTAACACATTCAAGATGCATGTCTAAGTACGAGGCACTATGCCACACAGTTTAGATGTTTTACCTAATCTAATCTTCATAACAGTGTGAAAGAGGTAATGATATACTGATTTCAGAGTAAAGAAACAAAAGGTAAAAGAGGTTAAATAACTTGCTCAAAGTTATTTAGACCCAGGCCTCCAAAATCCATGTCTATATCATTTCCTCTAACTTGTCATGGTTTCTTTACATTAATGTAAAACAGCACATGGCATAAACACAATCACATTTAAATAAAATAATGGTTCAATAAGACTAGTAATAATATCTACCAGTTGTCAACCAATTTCATTTATTATAGATTGAACCTGATAACTGAAGAAAAACATCAAAATTAGACTCAATTATGCATGTATAAATGTATACATATTTATGTGTTTATAGATAGATGGTTCAGGAGAAAAAACTGCAAATTTATTAAAATAATACAAATACACAGTCTAGGTTTCTCTGCTGTTCAAATGAGCTTTCCTGAAAAACTGTTAATTTTCTTCAATTTCCATTTATTCAGTCCTAGTAGTACTTGTAATTTCTATAGAAGTAAGGTCTACAACCTCTAGAGACTCTATTTTTATAAGTACTGCAACCAATGTTTCCTTTACTAAGGGAACAAAACCAACTTTTAAATTCATTCCCTTGGAGCACTGGTCTATAAACTTTCTCTGTACAAAGCCAGATAACAAATATCTTGGGCTTGGTGAACCATTTGGTCTTTCTGAACTCTGCCACTATAGTACAAAACAAGCCACAGACAGTATGCAAGCAAATGAGCATGCATTCATTTTTTTCCCCAAAATTTTATTTAAATTCTAGTTAGTTAACATATAGTATAATATTAGTCTCGGGAATAGAATTTAGTGATTGACCACTTACATATAACACCCAGTGCTCATCATGACAAATGCCCTCCTTAATACTCTTTTCCCATCTAACCCATCCCCCACCCACTTCCCTCCATCAGCTCTCAGTTCTGTATTGTTCAGAGTCTCTTATGTTTTGTCTCCCTCTATTTCCCTTTTTTTCCCTTCCCATATGTTAATCTGTTTCGTTTCTTAAATTCCACATATGAGCATAATCATATGATAGTTATCTTTCTCTGACTGACTTACTTTGCTTAGCATATACACTCTAGCTCATCCACGTCATGGCAAATGGCAAGATTTCATTCTTTTTGATGGCTGAGTAATATTCCATCGTATGTGTGTGTCTGTTTGTGTGTGTGTATTACCACATCTTTATCCATTTATCAGTCAATGGATATTTGGGCTCTTTCCAAAATTTGGCTATTGTTGATAATGCTGTTGTAAACATCAGGGTGCAAGTACCCCTTCAAATCTGTATTTTTGTATCCTTTGGATAAAGGGTGCAATTGCTGGGTCATAGTAGCTTGACTGCATTCAAATTAAACTATAATTATGGACACTATCATTTGAAATATTATATAATTTTTACATGTCACAGACCATTCCTTTGATTTTCTCAGTTATTTAAAAATATAAAAACCATTTTTAGGTCATGATTTCCTTTATAGCACTTATTGTGTTTGTAGATAAATAATTTTTTTAATTATTTGAATAATTACACCATATGTTCCATGAGGACAGGAATCAGGCCTATCATTTTTACTGGTCTGTTTTTGTGTTTTCCAGGCCAACTAATGAATTCTGTGTTTTGACCCTTTTGTCATTTTGCCCTAATTTGTTTTGAGGTGTTATTTATTTTTGCCTCATTTAAAATAACAACACCAACAAGCTATTCATTATATTATGTTAATGTAGGTACATTAATTCTCCCTTTGTGTTTTTCATTCCCTTGGAACTTCTTCAAGTTACTGCTGCACATCACAAGAATTTCTCATTCCTAGGTATGGAATAAAGATGACCACAGACTCTATAGTCAAGGGAGAGTAGTTGAAAGTCAAAACCATCAGCACTCTGATTATTGAGGATAAGCATGGGAGCTTCAAATATCACTGGAAACAAAGGTATGAAAGGGAACGTATTGGGTGTAAATCTTTCCTCTCACAGTCCCCAAGAAGTTTTTAGGAAGCACTATCAAAGTTTTACTATACTAAAAAAAGTACTTGTAAGCATTATTACCCAAAAGCCAATGATTCTGTAGTTTAAAAACAAAAATGAGCACAATCCCCTAGAACTCCAAAATGGAAAAGACATTGCAGAAGAAAGAAAATTTGATAATGGAATTATATGCAGCTCTCCCTTCCCTCCCAAAAATGGCAAATGAAGCATCAACAGAAGAAGTGCATGTGAAGGGGCTGAGAGACATGAATATTACAAAATGGACAATCTTACCAAATTAAATGGGATGTTCTGAAATACTCTTTCTCTATTAGCTCTAATTCGGTAACCTTCAAGACGGAAATGGAACTGCAAGAGAAAACTCCAATTAAGTCTCTGAGCCTAAGGCATACTCAGCCTTAGTAATCGGACTGGAATGGCTTTATAATTCAAAGGTAATCTGGTGATGTCAATCAGTCCTTTCTCATCATCCTGCATTTTCCTCCATCAAAAAAAGGAAAGAAAAATGCCTGAATGTGATACAGCTCTAACAAAGAAACATCTAACACAGAGGAAATTCTATTTCCCCTTGACACACTGTTGTTAACCAACAAAGGGCCAACTGGAGAGGCAGGTGTTTCCTGGGGAATAAGATAGATCAGTAAGGGCATTCTCAGAGATTTAAACAGGAGGATGACTGAACCTAGAGGTATGTGTTTTTGTTTTTATTTTGTTTTCTTTCTTTTATTCACTGAAGAGACCCAGAAAGAGTGGAAATCCTTCAAATTTTTCCTGTCCAGCTTTCAATGAAATTAAGAGATATCTTGGTTCATTCTTGTTTCCCACAGTCCTTTGGGATAGAGAAATGTGTGTGTAGAGGATCAAACTTTTATGAAGTCACTCCACAAAGCATCAGACAGATCTTTGAAAAAATGGAAAGATAACTCTCTTAGCTGAGGTTTTTTTGATGAAGAAGCTTCATCTCAATCCAGGTCGCAGTCAGTCAAGGATAAGAGTACACCCAGTCTTCTTCAATGGGTAGACTTTGCTTGAGATCAGTTTTCTTGCTGGCAGGGAAATAAGCTACAATTATGGTGTGCTGATGAATATGAATTTGTTTCTATTAAATCACACTTAATTAAGGTATCTCTTTCTGTTTTGCTTTTTTTAATAGTTTAAAATGTGATTTTTAAAATTTTTTTATGTTATGTTAGTCACCATACAGTATGTCATTAGTTTTTGATGTAGTGTTCCGAGATTCATTGTTTACATATAACACCCAGTGCTCCATGCAATACATGCCCTCCTTAATACCCATCACCAGGCCAACCCATCCCCCCACCCCCCTCCCTCTAAAACCCTCAGCTTTAGAGGGTTTGTTTCTCTGTTTTGTTATTCTCTGTTGGTTTCTGTTTTGCTTTTCAAGTTGTGACTTGGTTTTTCCCATCACACTGTTGGTCCATGCCTTTCTGTGTGGGGATAAAGGGAAAAGGACTATCCCTCTCTGACTAGACAGTAAGCATATGATCCTGCATGTCCACATCAGAGTATCTGGGCCTTTGAAGAATTTTGGTTCCAGTGATCAGGAAGGTGCTGAATAGTAGACACAATTCTGGTGAAAAGCTTCATTCTTCTTCCTGATAAACCGCTCCTCCCAAGGTTTACTTCCTCCAGGCAGGACCCAGAAAAACCACGCAGCAAGACATTTCTCCCTTTGAAAATGTTTCATTAATCAATCAGACAGGCTTAAAGAGAAGCAAATCAATCTAGTGCCCAAACTTTTGGACATTTTTGGATGTTAAAATAGGAACTTTGGCACTGATTTCTGAGTTCTCTGAGTGTTAAAAGATATTTCAAGATTGTAAAGCTTTATTAACTTGTTCATGTAAATCAGAAAAATGCTTTCTTATTTTGAACTTTGAAAAGTGGACAAATGTGTTTTCTGTGACAATTTTACCATGTTCCAAGACATAGATCTAATATCATACAACCTCGACATCCAAGACGAACTGATATGAAAATATAGACTCAGCTGGCCCTTGAACAAAATGGATGTGAAATGTGCTGGTCCACTTAAACATTGTCTTTTTTCAATCAATACAGTGCAGTACTGTATTTTCATTATTTGCTCTTCCTTATGGTTTCCTTAATAAAATTTTCTTTTCTGTAGGTTACTTTATTTATTTATTTATTTTAAATTTTATTCATTTATTTAACAAAGAGAGAGAAAGTTCAAGCAGGGGGAGTGGCAGGCGGGGGCAAGGGAGAGGCAAACTCCCCACAAAGCAAGGAGTCTGATGCAGGCTAGATCCCAGGACCCTGGGATCATAACCTAAGCCAAAGGCAGATGCTTAACCAACTGAGCCATTAAGGTGCCCTGCTGCTTACTTTATTATAAGAAAACAATATATAATACATATCACATACAAAATATGTGTTAATCAACCATTTATGTTATCAGGCTATTAGTAGTTAAATTTGGAGGGAGTCAAAAGTTATATGCAGATTTTTTCTGCATGGGGGTGTCAGCACATTGTTCAAGAGTCAACTGTATAATAATTGTAACATTTCCCATAATGACATAAAGATAAATCCAAACTGATATGGACTTAATTAATCCAGTAATTGCTGAGATGTGAGTTGATGTTTATCTTTATACTATCTCTTGAAAAAGGGCTAACTAAGCAAATTACTACGGCATGGGCAAACCCATAAGGAGAGTGCTTACCTAAGTGAATCCATTTATACACAACTTCTCTAATTGCAACAGATCGGCTGGCTGTTTTGATGTTTTGCTTCCAAATCATTTGTCTTTTTTAGTGTAAAGCTTCCCTTAGATAATACTTGGTTAACACACCATTAGTAATTGTGAGAGCGTGAGTAATTTAATTTCTTGGGAAAAAAGAATTCAGATGATGGTTGTTTGTGATAATTAGAGCCAAAGACTCAGTTTAAATCCTTGGGCAAGTGCATTTACCAATGCTCACTTTCATAATCTAAAAAAAATATATAATACTTTTTTTACTGTATCACTGTGAAGATTAATCCAGATGAAAATCAAGCATCTGCCAGAGTGCCTAGAACATGGTATCTCCCAAATTAACCCTTTTTAAATATAACTGTTAACTAAATCAGATTTTCTTTTTTCCAAATATTATAATAACTTAAGGAATTTTGTCCTAGCAAATATAGAAAATGTCTTTTACTATCAACTACTTTAAGAGTTCCTTTAGCAATAATTTTTTATTTAAGATACCTCTTTAAAAAATTCTATAATGCTCTTTTAAAATATTATTTTTAAATAGAGATGGGGTTGTTGTTGTTGTTATAAACACTACTTCAAGACTCTTGTGACCATGGGGGTTTCAGAGTGAATACTCTAACACCATTACCTATGTATTTACAATCCAGAAATAAGAAGTTTAAGAGCATGCTGGCTTTGGGATTCCTAGGGTGGGAAGAAGAACAATGAAAAGGTGGAAGGGGGGGGGCGCCTGGGTGGCTCAGTGGGTTAAAGCCTCTGCTTTTGGCTCAGGTCATGATCCTGGGGTCCTGGGATCGAGCCTCACATCGAGCTCTCTGTTCAGTGGGGAGCCTGCTTCCCTTCCTCTCTCTGCCTGCCTCTCTGCCTACTTGTGATCTCTGTCTGTCAAATAAATAAATAAAATCTTTAAAAAAAAAAAAAAGAAAGAAAAGGTAGAAGGGGATTCGTTCCAAATGTCCACAAATCCACAGCCTTTTTAGAAATGTTTTCTTTTAATTTGAAGTGTATTGGTGTATTGTTTTTTTCAGTTTGAACTATTAAACATGGAATTCTTGAAAGCCTTAGTTTAACTGAATTAAGAATATTCCTTTCACAGAGGTGTACTTCTATCATCATAGCTAATATAACAATAGTACTTTGGTTAGGAATAGAGAATTTAAGTTATTTTAATCACTCTCTGGGGGTTATAAATTTCCAAACCATAGAATAGGGTAAAAAAAAAATGAGAAAACATCTAACACAGCATTTTCATTTGTCAGTATGAGAAAACAGAGACCTAGAAAAGTTTACCACCTTGTCAGACATCTAATGGAAGTTTCACTTCTAGAATTTGTATCTATTGACTAGTCTTTAAGGACCATTTTAACAAAACCATGTTTCTTCTATGAATGTGGTTACTTGAAGACTTGGATCTTAAGAATTGCTACATGAAAAGTAGGGCTCTATCCTTTTGTCAAAAGGACACTACTAAAAATTGATTTGGATTCTGGTTTTACACTTGATTGCAGAGTCAAGTAAAACCAAAAAAGTAAAGATTAAAGAAACAGTACAAACATAAAACTAGGAAGAAAAAGCCTAGTTTACATGAACATTTTATTAAGTTTTAAGACAAGCATTTAAGTTTATAAAGAGAAAGTCATCCTTCATGGTTACTCAGGGAATGAGGAAAGCAAGGGATGAATATAAAGTGTTTGGTGGAAAACAAAACAATTCCCTTTCCAACCAACAAACAAAAGAGCTCAGACTTCTTTTTTGTTTGTTTGCCTGTTTCGGAATATTTTAGCTACCTACTCTCAATTTGGGGATACCTAGCCAATATCCACATTACAAATTGAGAGTCAAAAATAAAATCTCTGAGAAAAACAAAATATTTAAAAGAACCTGTAGAGGATGAGGCTGGTTGACCAGCATGCACACAAAACCCATAATCTCCTTTAATTTGTTTGTGGGAGCGCTGGAAAGAATTCCATATTCAAGGAAGGCATCTAAGTCTTTTTGGCTTGAGCAATGAAATAATGAAGAAGAGATGCACTATTTCTGTTTTAATTTTAAAATACAGCCAGGGCACAACTCAAGAGCTCATTTTGGGAAACTAATATATAACTCCAGATTCTTAATATAGATTACTTTTATGCTGATGTTTAGGGACCGTTAAATATTACATTATTATTCATTTTATACGAAATGTCTTCTCATAGTTGCTTCAATATCCACTAAACCATTATACCTAATCTTCAATCATTTCCACAAACCACCCCAAAAATTTTGTACCAGAAAGCCAAACATCTCTATAAAGCTTCCTTAGAAGTGAATCCTTGCCAATTACTTTCTGTTCATGTGGACTGCCAGGAGTAAATTTCATATCGGGTCTCTTTCTAAGGTGCTTGATAGTATTTATGTCTGTGTGTGTGTGTGTGTGTGTGTGTACACGTGTGTGTGTGTGTGTGTGTGTGTGAGAAAGAGAAAGAGAGAGAAAGTGGAGCCCTTAAGCATAACTAACTGCTGCATAAGACCCCAAGAGACCTACTAGGTTTCTAAATATTCCCATTTCTGAAATTGATTAATACCTTTCTTAATCATTATCCTGAAAAAGCAAGGAGATGGACACAGTGAAGTGTTAGGGCCCTGAAAATTATGATCCACAGTAGTTCTTCAAAAAAATGTACTTTTAATAATTCAACCCAAACTCTTGATCTTCATAGATTTCCTCCATTGCATGAAGAAATAGCTCTGTCCAATTGTAAGTTAGTAGATGCACTGTCACAAGCAAATGCAAGGTTCACAGTCCATGTGGCCAAAAATGCAAAAGACAGCACCAATTTTATGCTGCACTTTTTCTTTTCACATCCTTCCAGAAATAACCTAAATAATATCAGGATGAACTGAAGAGGCAGAAGGATCCTTCTGAAATCAGAGGCACACTTATCTGAACAGCCTAATACTAAAATAAACAATGTGCTATTTCGGACTGAGAAGGAAGGAAGGAAGGGAGGGAGGGAGGGAGAAAGAGAGAGAGAAGGAAAAGAAAAGAGAAAAAAATAGAAAAGAAAAGGAAAAGAAGGGAGGGATGAAGGAAGGAAAGAGAGAGAGAAGAAGTTATCCCACTGTAGCAGAGGAAAGTAACTAGCATGAATGTTAAATGTGCTGAAATTCTTAAATCAATATTAAAATTCTCCTAGATAGCTTTAAAAATCTTGGCCTTCTGATATGGAAGCTAAATTGTTGGAATATGTGCCCAGTTCTCCAAAGCTTCTCTTCCTTCACTGTCGGAACAGCGAGATTCTCTGCTCATACTCAAGTTTGAATATTGACCTGTTGCTACAGGACAAACCAGATGCTCTCTAAACCAACAGAAAGATCTCCATCAAGATCTGATACTGACCAATTTGTCTCAAATACCGAGCTTTCCTTGGATCACCTCCTGCCCAACAGAATCAGGCGTAAAATATGCTTTGTACAAAACAGAAACCCTTGCCCAAAGCTGTATTTGTAACCAAGAAATAAAACCTCTTCCTTCCAGAGAGCAAAGCCAGTCAGCTTAGTTCATGCCATTAATACCTTTCTTATGCAAAGAAAAGTATGAACTCATTAGTAATGAATTACAAAATTAACTTCCCTATTTCAATTCCAATTTCAACAGAGCTACAATTACCAAGGAACTATCTAAACTAAGAGAGAAGGGGGCTGGGTTAAAATCATCTATAGATATCTTTTCAAGAGGGCAAGAAGAGAAACAAAGGAAAAAATAAACTAAAAGGAGAAACACAAGGAAACATGAAATATAGACTAAAATATGTACAAAAATATATCAAGTAAAAAGCAGAATTCTAGCTTGGGCCTGTAGGATCTTTGAAATATTACTATTGGTCATTGTCTCTATATCTGCAGTCTTTCTCTTCACAGAAAAACAGCTCTCAGCCACAGTCGAGTTCTTTGGAAAAATCTAAAAACAAATAAACAAACAAAAAGCAAAACAAGACAAAACTAGAAAAACCTCTAAAGCAGTCTCTCATAGCCCGATTTCATCCTTGGAATTATACTAATTATCTGACAACTCTCCAAGAAGGAAAAGACCTATTCATTTTCCTATTTCCAGAACCTAAGAGAGCACCTGGCCAAGAGAAGGCTCTCGATCCATGCCTGGGAGGTGAACTCAGCCAAACAGACGGCATAGAGACCATCCCTTTACCCACAGTATAAAACAGCTCAAGTCCCCATCTAGCCCTGGGGACCGAGCGTGTTGGAGGACAGACATGCACTACTGTTAGTACCAGGGTTGTTAGTGCTAGCTATTGCAACATCGGAAGTATTAGGACTCAGTTGGCTGGTGCCAATAATAATACCAGTGCTTACCAAATATATTATAATAATAAATAGAACTTTACAGGTCTCACAGATTTCTTTGTGTCTGCAACTCTAAACCTGGTCCCAACCCCCAAACTCCGGAAACCAAATTAGCTCATCCTCTGGAGATGATAATAGGATTGGGCATCAAGGGTATGCATTTGTGAGTGGGGCAGGAGGGCGGGTGAGAACTCGGTCCTTGATGCGCTCCTTGTATATTTTCAACAGAAGCCTGAGTCAGGAGCACAGTTATGAGAGAACTGTCCTCTGTAAAAGAGGGGTAATGTTTACCTCAAACTACCCCTTTTTCACTTCCTTGAGATGTAACGCAGATTGCCTGTAACCATAGCAATCAGTTCAGCTGTGAGCACCCTCATTTATTCAAGGCACAGAGGCAGTACAGGAGAGGAAACACTATTACAAATAGAAACAATAAGATTTAATTTCAGATGCCACACCATGATTGGTTTGGTATTGGATTCCCGACCATATGAAGTGCATTATGCTTTCTGGGTTTCACCTGCTCTCTCCTGGTCCTCAAGAGTAATATTAATTTCAATTTCTTCCAGAAGTAATGATTAACTTGTTTCCAGGACTATCTTGAGAGTGAAATAAAAATTTGGAAAAACATATTTTTAGCAATGTACTATGTGCAAGAGAGTGGAGATAAATGGCCAGGGACCACAAAGCAATGTCAGTGCACACTTTTTTTTTTTACACTTCTGATGTGGGTTTTTTCAAAGCAGTGCCCAACTTCCCTTGGTTAAGTAATAATGGATGTGCTCCATATTTATTGCTTCTTCTCCCTATTTTAGCCTCTTTACATCCCTGAAATAATAATTGAAAAAATCTTATGGAGGCACCTCTGCCCTTAGAAGTAGAGTTATAGCAAAAATAGTTTTGATTTTCAAGGCAATTATTGGTGTCTCATTAATAAACTAAATTTCAGCAATTCCAAATTTGTTTCATTGCATCCTGGTAATTCCACAGATAAAACTCAATTAATGTATTTCAGAGTTATATATATATCAAATACTGGGATGAAGAAAGGAAATGACCATAGCATTTCACCATCTACAAGGCAAGCATTGCCACTTTCTCAGCCTTCACTAAGTTATGGAGTTCCTACCATGTGAGCTGCAAACCAGGTGAGACAGAAAGATTTGCAGATGAGATCGGGCGCGTTCAGGGAGACAAACCATAAGTGACTCTTAATCTCACAAAACAAACTGAGGGTTGCTGGGGGGAGGGGGTCGGGAAAGGTGGGTGGGGTAATGGACATTGGGGAGGGTATGTGCTATGGTTAGTGCTGTGAAGTGTGTAAACCTGGCGATTCACAGACATGTACCCCTGGGGATAAAAAAATGTTTATAAAAAAATAAGAATTTAAAAGACAAAAAAAAAAAAAAAAAGATTTGCAGATGGGTACCCTAAATTCCTACTACAGATAAAGCAATGAGAAACCTATAAAGATGACACAATGATCTTAATTTCAAAATCCTTCAGCCTAGAAGGAAAAAACTCAATGAGAACAATGAAGGAAATATTTTATCAAAACAAAGTCATTGGAAATAATTATTTAATCAGAAAATTATAAAAGTTGCTACTTCTAGCTTACTGGTAATTGAATCAATTAGATTCTAATTGTCTAAAATAGTCATTGCAGAATTTGAAGTTTCATAAAACTATAATTTGAAGACTAATTTCTCTAAATCTCCACCCATCAACCATACTTTTAATTGAGAGGATTTGAAAATGATGAGAAATAATTTCTTAAATGTATTGAATGTGTGGTTTTGTTTTCGTTCTTTTTTTTTTTTAATTTCCTTTTGGTTCTCTGCCTCCCACTAAAATTTATTTTCTCAAATTTCTTGTCCCAGACTATGACTGACCACCAGCCAATCCCAGTTGCCTGGTTTGGAAGGTCTTGGAAGAAAACATATTCAGGATAATTTTGTCCCATGACCACCTGAAAGGAAGAGAGAGATTTCAGAGTAACAGAGCCAGCAAAGATTTGTTGTACTCCTAACCAAGAGAAACCATCACTATTTTTAAATAATGGTTTGTAGAGGACTGGTTGCTATTTCTTAATGCTGAAATTTACTATTGCAAAACTTTCTTGCTGATACTTGTTATCAACCACTTATCAAGAAAATTAAGTGATGACATTTACACCAATCCCATTAAATTTTAGTAAAGCCAAACCAGCCAGGACTATTACTCACTTGTTAATCCATAAGTTACTTTCCCTATGTCAAAGAAGCTTGGTTTTTTTTCCTACTAGGCCTTTCCTAGTGGTAATTATATTGACGTCCAAGTGTGCATATGCTAAGCACTGTTTAATAGCTATCTCTATAATCTGAATACTTCCAGGCCTCCTTCCTATGTGAAGTCTTAGTACCATTTTCTCCAAACTACAGCAGCTTTTTGCTCCCATCTTCAAAACTGTTGGACTGCAGCACTCACTAAACTTATCATCTAGTTATCTCAAGGTCCATGCCAAGGACATGCATGGTTTCCAGAGCCACAGTCTTTGGAGTACCAGAGCCATTGGCAAGTGTCCCCTACTCAGTTCTATCTATAGAGACAGAGGCAGGACTATGTTCTCACAGTATCTCCTGAAGGGATCCCAGCCCACATATTATGTATGCTAAAGTCTTATATATGACAAAGCAGTGACTGAGTATGGTAATTTTAAAAATGAATAGCTTCAGATGAAATTATACCCTGGCCAAAATTGTTAATTAGGCTTATTGTTGTCTTTAACTGAGTAACTGAGTAGGGCCAGGATCTATGGTTATGAGCAAATGCTTAAGAATATTGTAGCTACGAACACTTGCTTCTCTGGATTGACAGACAAAGTCTAGAACAAATTATCTACTAAAAGCTCAGAAATAACATTTATGCAAAGAACATGTTCATTTTAACAAATACTTGTAGAATACCTATTATAAATTTCTAAGGACACAAAAGGGATTAAAGCAACAGGTAAGCCCTGAAAGAACATGAAATTTGCACTCAGAGCTGTGTTCAAGCTCTGATTTCTCTCATTACTAGATCTATGACCTTGAGAATCCCTAAGACTTCTCAAGAAGCACAGGTATGACAATGTACATTGAACTCCTTGCCATCAGCACATTGCAACACATTGTTTGTTGCATATTATTTAGTGAAAAAACATTTTTTGAGTACCTACTATATCTCAGGATTATCTCAAGTAATAGGGTTACATCAATAAATAAGAAAGATACCCTATTTCATCATGCTAGTATTACTGTGAAATCAACCAGGCCAAAGAAAATGTCTTCTGCCCTGTATCTAGGGTACATACCATCAGTATGATGTCACTATTGATGTTAAACCTGGGTGAGCTACAATGAACTCTTTATTTTTAACCAAAATTTTTACCAATGATTATATTTGTATTTCCAAAGTCACTCCAAAGAGATTGCCAGTCAATCTCAAAATAACCTTTTACTTTGTCCAAAAATTCATTCATTCTTTAATTTTCTCTAGGGAATTATATTAAATATATACTAGCCAATCCCAGGAACTGAAGATACAGGTATAAATAAGACTCATTCCTACTTTCAAGAGTTTTGGGTGTAATCTAGTGCAAGAGAGAGACATTTGAAACCATAAATAATGCCTGCCATCACCACTTCTATTCCACATAGTATAGGAAGTCTTTGCCAGAGCAATTAAGAAAAAAAAAAAAAGAAATAAAATATATCCATACTGGAAAGAAGGAAATGAAGTTATCTCTGTTCATAGATGATATGATCTTAAAAACCTTAAAGATTCTACCCCAAAAACCCTTAGAAATAATAAACAAATTCAGCAAAGTTGCAGTATACAAAATGAACCCTCAAAATTCAGTTGTATTCTCTATACTAACAATGAACAATCCCAATAGGAAAGTAATAAAATAATTCCTTTTACAACAGCATCAAAAAAATTGAAATACTCTGGAATAAACTTAACCAAGGAGGCAAAAGACATGTACACTGAAAACAACAAAGCATTGTTGAGAGAAATTAAAGAAGACACACATAAATGGAAAAATATATCTTGTTCAAATATTAGACTTAATACTGTCAAAGTATCAGTACTTCCTGTATCAGTCTGGTATGTCTACTGTAATAAAACACTATAGATTGGGTGACTTAAGCAACGAAAATTATTTTGTCACAGTCCAGAGTTTGGAAGGGCAGATCAAAGTGTGGACAGTCTTGGTTTCTCCTGAGGTCTCTTTCCTTGCCTTATAGATGGTCACTTTTTTCCTCTGTCCTCAAATGATGCTTCCTTTTTTTAAATTAATTTATTTATTTCTTTTCAGCATAACATAATTCATTGTTTATGCACCACACCCAGTGCTCCATGCAATACTTGCCCTCCATAATACCCACCACCTGGCTTCCCCAACCTCCCACCCCTCGCCCCTTTAAAACCCTCAGATTGTTTTTCAGAGTCCATAGTTTCTCATGGTTCATCTCCCCTTCCAATTTCCCTCAACTCCCTTCTCCTCTCATCTCCCCATGTCCTCCATGTTATTTGTTATGCTCCACAAATAAGTGAAACCATATGAGAATTGACTCTCGCTGCTTGACTTATTTCACTAAGCATAATCCCTTCCAGTCCTGTCCATGTTGCTACAAAAGTTGGGTATTCATCCTTTCTGATGGAGGCATAATACTCCATAGTGTATATGGACCACATCTTCCTTATCCATTCGTCCATTGAAGGGCATCTTGGTTCTTTCCACAGTTTGGCGACCATGGCCATTGCTGCTATAAACATTGGGGTACAGATGGCCCTTCTTTTCACTACATCTGTATCTTTGGGGTAAATACCCAGTAGTGCAA
>PISX010011857.1:0-63687 GCA_004024625.1 Mellivora capensis
ATACTTGAAGTTTTCAAGAGTGATTTTTCTGGTTTCTTTTCTTCTTAGTCTGATCTCAAGTGTGTCCAGGATGCCAAGGGAGGTTCTTTCTACAGAGATCACTGCCCTGTGCTAGGTGAGTCAGCAGCCTTGTGAAAATTAGTAAATAGTGTGTCAGAATTCATGAAATCAGAAAATGTTTAAATTAGGCTCTAAAAAAAGTTATTTAAGGAGATACTTTTTGGGTTTTATTTTGGTTTTTGAAGTATGTGGTTTTTAGACTCTGAAGAAGTTGTCATATCTTGAGAATTGATATACCACTTATATGTCATAATCTTTTTGAAACCTTTGTCTTTTGGTTATAAACATGTTGAAAAATTTTGTGTTAGACTTTCAGTATCTCTTAAATATTGATAATAGAATCTGACAGTTTAATGCTTATAAATTCCTTAGAATTTTTGTAAAATTGCCTTCTAAATACAAAAATGAAAAATTAAGGTTATATACTTAACAAATTTTCATGTGTCATTAAATAAGAAAAAGATAAGAAAACAATATCATCTTCATATTCTGGATTCTTTATTGCTGGTAAATATTTACCACATTCTTCTAATTAAGGCTTTAATCTCCAAATGCTTGCCTGTGTTCCTCTTTTTAAATAGCTTTATTTCCCTTTTGGCTAAAAAGTGCTGTTTTCTTACAGCGTACCCTGGTTTTTTTTTAAAAGGAGAATGTAGAAGAAATATTTATGTTTTTGACAAGATATCTCATTTTCTTGCTTTCAGAAACTTCCTTGTTTTGTGTCTTGCCTTCACAGGAAAAGTGTAGAATCAACATACATATTTTGGGTCCCTTGTCATGGTGCTTTCTGATCATGAATCCTGACCAGAACCAGTTTTGAAAATAATCTAAGGAATGGACTTTCAAATATTTAAAAATGTTCCTTAGGAAAAAAATCCCAAGGGTCATTTGGTAAAAAATAGTACTAAGTAGTTCAGAGAAAAAAATAATTTCAAGATTCTCTTTCATATTCTCTAGCTGTATTATTGTGGCTGTTACTGAACCTCAGTAACTGTAATTGTAGTGTAGTTATTGCATGTATAGTCAGCAAGTCATCCAGGCAGAAAAATGAATGTTTTCAAAACCCCGAACTTTGATATAGGTTTGCATAGTCTAATAGATTCTGCTCTTGTTCAATTGTTATAAATCATCACATTATTTGAGTTTGTGAGTCTGATTGTTTTCTTTCTTATTGATGCTAACTCCAGAATCTGATACTTATTGAGTATACTCTCAAACATATTAAGATTAGATTAAGATGAAAATATCTAGAGCTTGTTTTTATTAAAAAATAACGCAGTTGCATGATATTGTTGTGGTTTTCCTTTTCCTCTCTCAACTCCCTCTGTAATTACAGGTGAGCAAAATGGCAATAGGAATCCTGGTGGATTGCAGATCGGTGACTTGGTAAATATAGATCTTGATCTAGAAATTGTACAGTCTTTGCAGCACGGTCATGGAGGATGGACTGATGGCATGTTTGAGACTTTAACAACAACTGGAACTGTTTGTGGCATTGATGAAGATCATGACATTGTAGTACAGTATCCAAGTGGCAATAGGTTGGTAATATTTCTTAATTTTTAGTAATGGTAAATAAAGTTAGTATGTAGAGGAAAGAGCCTTAGAGAAAGCAAATAATGTGCTATAATCAAAGACTCCTTAAAGCTAGCTGTTAGATAGTAGATAAAAATCCAGAATATGTTGGTAAAGTGGAGGAGAACAAATGATAATAAGTGTGTGTGTGGTATGTATGTGAATTTATATGAATATATTTATGATACAATGTTCTATCTACTTTTTTTTTTCCTGCTGGAGCAGAATACGTTATATCAGTATGAGGTAAAATATAGTTAAAAAGTTCTTTGTTCACAATGGACTGTAGCAGTCTGAATGAGAAGAATAAAATTAGAACTCTGACCCGTATCTCCAGAGAGTCATCTCTTGGTAGCATAGCTTTTTCTTGCCACAGACACGTGCATGTATCAATCCTTATTAGTAACATAGAATTGCGTGCATTTCTTCACTCTGTACCTTTGCACATACGATTTCTTCTATGTGGAATGCCTTTTTCTCCCTCTTTGTCTGGATTAACTCCTCTGCATCCCATAAATACTGTGTTTTTGTGTTTTGGGAACCTTCTCTTGTATTCCACTCTCCCTGGTATATGCATTCCTCTGTTTAGGTCTCCTGTTATATATGAAAATGGTTATTTATTTTGCCTCTAGGGTGCAAGTTTCTTGGAGGCTTTTATTTATTTGCTCTTAAGGGCTAAAATATATTCAATTGGGGCGCCTGGGTGGCTCAGTGGGTTAAAGCCTCTGCCTTCGACTCAGGTCATGATCCCAGGGTCCTGGGATCGAGCCCCACATCGGGCTCTCTGCTCAGCCAGGAGCCTGCTTCCCTTCCTCTCTCTCTCTGCCTACTTGTAATCTCAGTCTGTCAAATAAATAAATAAAATCTTTAAAAAAAAAAAAATTCTGTTCTTTAAAAAATAAAATATATTCAATTTACCAATATGGTTGTATTTTAAGGAAAAAGTGGTAGTTAAATTGAATAATTGTCAAAGCTTTATTACTGGCATATACATAAAGAAACTAACTTGTTGAGATTCTTTAGGGGAGGAATTATATATAGATAATGAAACAATTAACATGAAATTGCTAACCAGAGTGTAGAATTAGCTCTAATTGTGTTCAAATCTTAAGGATACATGTGATAATACCAAGAGATGAAGAAAAACCTTTGACAGAATTCCACTCCTTTTCATGATAAAAACTACATAAAGCAGTAACAGAAGGGCACTTCTTCAGCCTGGTAAAGGGCATCTGTGAAAACCCACGCTAATATCATAATTGGCGGAGATTGAATGCTTTTCCCGTTTAAAAACAGGAACAGGATAAAAATGTCTGCCCTCCCCACTCTTACTCAGCATTGTTCTAGAGGGTCTAGCCAGGACAGTTAGGCAAGAAAAATAATAAAAGGAGGAAGTAAGAGAAGAGGAGTTAAACCATTTTTATTCACAGGTGACACGATCTTGTATATAGAAAAACCTAAGGAATTCACAAAAATCTACTAGAACTAATAAGTGAGTTCAGCAAAGTTGCAGGGTACAAGATCAATGTAGAAAAGTCAGTTGCATTTTTGTAGATTGGCAATGAGCAATTTGAAAATGAAATTAAGAGAACAGTTTCATTTATAGTAGCATCATAAAGAATAAAATACTTAAGAATTAGTTCAGCCCAAGAAGTGCAAGACTTGGGGAGCCTGGCTGTCTCAGTTGGCAGAGCATGTGACTCTTGATCTTGGGCTTGTGAGTTCAAGGATCTATTGGATATAGAGATTTTTTTTTTAAAAGATTTTATTTATTTGAGAGAGAGAGAATGAGCCGGGGGAGAGGGAGAAGCAGACTCCCTTCTGAGCAAGGAAGCCTGATGTGGGGCTCAATCCTAGGACTCTGGGATCATAATCTGAGCCTAAGGCAGATGCTTAACCAACTAAGCCCTTAGGTGCCCCTGTAAAGATTACTTTAAAAAAATAAGTCCAAGACTTGTACACTGAAAACTACAAAACATTGTTGAAGGAAATTGAGGAAGATGTAAGTAAATGGAAAGACATCTTTTGCTTATGGATCGGGAGATCTGATACTATGCAGATAGTGTATTAGTATCCTTGGGTTGCCATAACAAATTGCCACAGACTCGGTGGCTTAAACAACAGCACTTTATTCTTTCACAATTATGGAAGGCTACATACAAGTCCAAAGTCAAGGTGTTGGTGGGATTGGTTCCTTGTGGAGATTCTAAGGGAGAATCTGTTCTATGCTTCTCCTAAACTTCTGGTGGTTGTTGGCAATCCATGGTGTTCCTTGACTTGCAGATGCATCACTCATTTCTCTATCTCTGTCTTCACATGACCTTCTCCTCAGTGACTCTGTGTGTCCCTGTGTCTTCATGGGCCTCCCCCCCCCCCCCGGTACAGATTTTATTTTCAAATGTATTCAAATCAGTCTGATTGGTCAAACTTAGCTAGTTGTAGAAAATCATTTGAGACGGAGAGCCACATAAACAATTCCCCAATTCCACTGCTTTATTTTGGTCAATATTTGTAGCTTTGCCATCCATAAGGAAAGAACCCTGAGAAGACATAGAAAGAAGTTAATTGAACTCATGGGAATTCTAAAATTTTTTACATAGAAAGGACCAAAGCTAACTTCATATGACCTCCTTATAAGGACACCACTCATTGGATTTAGGGCCCATCCTAATCTAGTATGACTTCCTTTTATTGATTACATCTGCAAAGACCCTGTTTCTAAATATGGTCATATTCAGAGGTACTGGGGATTAGGATTTCAACATTTCTTTTTGGAGGACATAATTCGGCATATATCATGGCAGTTTCCCCCAAACTAATAAAATTTAATGCAATCCATAACAAAACCCTAGTGCCTTTTTTATAGAAATTGGCAGCCTGGGGCGCCTGGGTGGCTCAGTGGGTTAAAGCCTCTGCCTTCGGCTCAGGTCATGATCCCAGGGTCCTGGGATCGAGCCCCACATCAGGCTCTCTGCTCAGCGGAGAGCCTGCTTCCTCCTCTCTCTCTGCCTGCCTCTCTGCCTACTTATAATCTCTGTCAAATAAATAAATAAATAAAATCTTAAAAAAAAAAAAATATTGGCAGCCTAATTCTATAGTTTATATGGAAATTGAAGTGACCCAGATTAGCCAAAATAATTTTAAGGGGAAGCAGACTCCCCGCCGAGCAGAGAGCCCGACGCGGGGCTTGATCCCAGGACCCTGAGATCATGAACTGAGCCGAAGGCAGAGGCTTTAACCCACTGAGCCACCCAGGCGCCCCAGCCAAAATAATTTTAAAAAGAAAAACAAAATTGGAGGACTCACACTTCCTAATTTCAAAATTTATGATAAAGGTACAGTATCAAGACAGTATATTACTGGGGCGCCTGGGTGGCTCAGCGGGTTAAGCCGCTGCCTTCAGCTCAGGTCACGATCCCAGGGTCCTGGGATCGAGCCCCACTTCGGGCTCTCTGCTCGGTGGGGAGTCTGCTTCCCTCTCTCTCTCCACCTGCCTCTCTGCCTACTTGTGATCTCTGTCAAATAAATAAAATCTTAAAAAAAAAAAAAAGACAGAATATTACTGACATAAGATGGACATGTAGATTGATGGGACAAGGGTTGAGAGTTTGAGAATAAGCCTTTCCATTTAAGGTCATTTGATTTTTGACAAGGGTCCAGCACAGTTCGGTGGGGGAAAGAGCAGTTTTTTCAGTAGATGATGCTGATAACATATACAGGCTTACCTTGCAGATGTTGTAGGTTCAGTTTCAGACCATTGTAATAGGTGAGTCAAGTGAAGTTTTGGTTTCCTAGTGTGTATAAAAGTTATGTTTACACAATACTGTAGTCTATTAAATATGCAGTTATACCTTAAATACTTTATTGCTAAAACGTTAACTATAATCTGAGCTATCTGTGAGTTTTCATCTTTTGGTGCCCACATCAATGTTGATGGCTGCTGCATGATCAGGGTGGTGGTTGCTGAAGCTTGGGGTGGCTGTGGCAATTTCTTTTTTCTTTCCTTTTTTTTTTAAACTTTAAAGATGATTTGTTTATTTCTTTATTTGTCAGAGAGAGAGAGAGAAGGAATGCACACAGGGGGAGTGGCAGGGAGGGAGAAGCAGGCTCCCTAGTGAGTAAGGAGCCTGATGCAGGACTCGATCC
The DNA here is from genome assembly GCA_004024625.1 of Mellivora capensis. Lineage (NCBI taxonomy): Eukaryota > Metazoa > Chordata > Mammalia > Carnivora > Mustelidae > Mellivora > Mellivora capensis. Next base: position 5,782 of record PISX010011857.1, read on the forward strand.
TAGGATCCTGGTGTCATGACCTGAGCCAAAGGCAGATGCTTAACTGACTGAGCCACCCCGGCATCCCTTTGGCAGTTTCTTAAGACAGCAATGACCTTTGCTGCATTGATTGACTCTTCCTTTCATGGATGGTTTCTCTGTGGTATGCAGTGCTATTTGATAGCATTTTACCCAAAGTATAACTTTCACAACTGGAGTTAGTCTTTTCAAAACCTGCCTCAGCTCTGTCAACCAAATTTATGTAATTTCTAAATCCTTTGTGGTCATTTCAACAATCTCCACAGCATCTTCACCAGTAGATTCCTTCTCAAGAAGCTACTTTCTGTGCTCATCTATAAGAAACAACTCCTCATCTGTTAAAGTTTGATCATGAGCTTGCAGCAATGCAGTTAAATCCTCAGGCGGCACTCCTAATTCTAGTTCTCTTGTTGTTTTCACACATCTGCACTGACTTCCTCCACTTAAGTCTGGAACCCCTCAGAGTCACCCATGAGGGCTTGAATCAACTTTTCTCCAAATTCCTGTTACTGTTGGGACGCCTGGGTGGCTCAGTTGGTTGGACGACTGCCTTCGGCTCAGGTCATGATCCCGGAGACCCGGGATCGAGTCCCGCATCGGGCTCCCAGCTCCACGGGGAGTCTGCTTCTCCCTCTGACCTTCTCCTTGCTCATGCTCTCTCACTGCCTCTCTCTCTCAAATAAATAAATAAAATCTTAAAAAAAAAAAAAAAAAAAAAAAAAAAATTCCTGTTACTGTTGATATTTTGACCTCTTGCCATGAATCGTGAATGTTCTTAATGCCATCTAGAATGGCAGACCCTTTCCCAAAGGTCTTCAGTTTACTTTGCTGAATTCCATTGGAAGAATCACCATCTATGATAGATAAAGCCTTACAAAAATGTATTTTTATTTTTACGTTACTTATTTTTAAAGATTTTATTTATTTTATTTATTTATTTTATTTTATTTATTTATTGAGAGAGAGAGAGCACAGGCAGGGGGAGAGGCAGAGGGAGAAGCAGACTCCCCGCTGAGCAGGGAGCCTGATACAGGGCTTGATCCCAGGACCCTGGGACCATGACCTGAACCGAAGGCAGTCACTTCTTAACCAACTGACCTACCCAGGTGCCCTAATTTATTTATTTATTTTGGGGAGAGAACGTTGTGGGGAGGGGACAGGGGCAGAGGGAGAGAAGGAATCCAAATAGATCTCTGTTGGTGGGGCACCTGACCTGCGGCTTGATCGCACCACCCTGAGATCACAACCTGAGCCGAAATCTAGAGTCGGACATTTAGCCAGCTGAGCCACCCAGATGCTCTCAAAATGTATTTGTAAATTACAAGATTTGAAAGTCAAAATTATTCCTTGATCCGTGGGCTGCAGAATGGTGTTGTATTAGGAGGCATGAAAACAGTGGTCATCTCATTGTGCTTTCCATCATAGCTCTTGGGTGACCATATGCATTGTCAATGCTATACTATTTCTAAAGGGATTTTTTCTCCTGAGCAGTATGTTTCATCAGTGGGCTTGAAATATTCAGTAAACCATATTGTAAAGAGTTATGCTGTCATCCAGGCCTTGCTGTTCCCTTTATAGAGCATAGGCTGAGTGATTTAGCATAATTCTTCAGAGCCCTAGGATTGTCAGAATGGTCAAGGACATTGGCTTCCACTTAAAGTTACCAGCTGCAGTAGCCCCTAACAAGACAGTCAGCCTGTTCTTAAATGCTTTGAAGCTGGGCACTGACTGCTCCTCTCTAGCTGTGAAAAGTCTGAATAGCATCTTCTTCCAAGAGAAGGCTGTTTGTCTGTATTGAAGCACTGTCGTTCAGTGTAGCCGCCTTTATTAATGATCTTACCGAGATCTTCTGGGTCACTTGGAGCAGCTTCTCCATCAGCACTTGCTGCTTCACCTTGCACTGTGATGTCATGGGGGCGGCTTCTTGCCTTAAACCTCATGAACTAACCTCTGCCAGCTTCAGACTTCTTTTTGGTAACTTCCTGATCTCTCTCAGCCTTCCCAGAATTGAAGAGAGTCAGGGCTTTGCTCGGCATTAGGTTTTGGCTTAAGGGAATGTTGTGGTTAGTTTATCTTCTATCCAGATCACTCAGACTTTATCCATCTCAGGAATAAGAGTTTTTCACTTATCATTCATGTTTTTACTGGGGTAACACTTTGAATTTCCTTCAAGGCCTTTTCCTTTGCATTTACAATTTGGCTAACTTATTAAAGGGGCCTGGTTTTCAGCCTGTCTAGGCTTTTGACATGCCTTCCTCGCTAAGGTGAATAATTTCTAGCTTTTGATTTAAAGTGAGAGATTTGCGACTTTTCCTTTCCCTTGAACACTTAGAGGCCATTGTAAGGTAATTAATTGGCCTAATTTTAATAATGTTGTGTCTCAGGGATTGGGAGGCTGGAGGAGAGGGAGAATGATGATAAAGCTGGTAAAATTCTGGTCTTTGCAGCAATCCAGACACACACTTTTATAGATTAAGTTCTCTGTGTTACATGGGTATGGCTCCCTAAGTCAATTGCAGTAGTAACACCAAAGATCATTGATCCAGCACAAAAACAAAAAAACAAAAACAAAGATCACTGATCACAGATCATCATAACAAATATAATGTTTGAAAACTGTGAGAATTACCAAAATGTGATAGAGGTAGGAAGTGAGCAAATGCTGTTGGAAAAGTGACATCAATAGCCTTGTTCATCACAAGGTTGGCATAAACTGTTAATTTATAAAAACACTGTCTATGCAGCGCAATAAAGTGAGGTATACTCATACAAAAATCTAATTATTGTGTTCTTTACCTTAAACTAATCTAATGTTATATGTCAGTCATGCCTCAAATAAATAAATAAATACAGCTGCAATGAAAAGAAAATGGTGCTGAGTCAGCTAGTTATCAGTATGCAAAGAATAAGATTGGACCCCAACTATATTACCATGTAGAAATATGAAATAAAAAATCAATCATAGACCTAAGTGTAAGAGCTAAAACTATAGAACTCTTAGAACAAAACATAAGTGTAAGTCTGTGTGACTTTGGATTAAACATATGACCCCCAAAGCAGAAGAACCAAAGAAAAAGTAAATAAACTGGACATCATCAAATTTAAAAATTCTGTGTTTTGAAGGAAGCTAACAGTGAAAAGACAATGGAGTAAGAGAATATTTACAAATCATGTCTGATTTGAGACTTGTGTCTACAGTATATAAAGAACTCTTAAAATTCAACAATAAAAAACTAACCCATTTTAAAAATGGACAAAATATTTAATTAGAGATTTTTCCAAAGAAAATACAGATATGACCAATAAGTGCATTGTGTTAATTTGCTAAGGCTGTTTCTACAAAATACTACAGATTGAATGGCTTAACCAACAGTAATCAATTTTCTTACTGCTCTGGAGGCTAGAAGTCCAGGTTCAAAGTTCCATCAGGGTTGGTTTCTGTTGAGACTACTTGCTTCCTTATAGTTGGTTGTCTTCTTATTATGTCCTCACATGGCCTTTTCTCTGTGCATGCTAAGAGAAAGACCTTTCTTTCTCTTCATAAGAGGAACAGACCCTCTTATGAAGACATCAGTCCTGGTGGATTAGTGCCCCACCTTTATGACCTTATTTAATCTTAATATTTCCTTAAAGGCCCTATGCAAATACAGTCACTGTATGGGTAAGGAGTTAACACCCATGAAAAGATGCTTCATGTTACTAGTTACTAAGGAAATGTAATTTAAAATCACAGTGAGATACCACTTCACATACTAGAATGACTAAAATGAAAAAAGTATATGATTAAAGTGTTGGTGAGGGTGTGGAGAAATTAGAACGAAATCCTCATACATTGATGGTGGGAATGTGAAGTGGTCTTGATGCTTTGGAAAACAGTTTGGTAGGTCCTCAAAATGTTAAATATAGAGTTAACATATGACCCAGCTGGTCCACTCTTAGGTTTATAGTCAAGAAAATTGAAAACATGTGTCCACACAAAAACCTATACATGAATTTTTGTGGAAGTGTTATTCCATAACACCCCATATACGGAAACAACTCACATGTCAATCAACTGATCAATGGATAAAAAAATATGATGCATCCATATAATGGAATATTATTCAGCCATAAAAAGGAATGGCATACTGACATATGCTGCAACATAGATAAATCTTAAAATATTGTGCTCAGTGAAAAAAGCCAGTCACAAAAGGTCACGTATTATGTGACTTCTGTAAAATATCCAGAATAAGCAAATATGTAGAAACAAAGTATATTATGGTTGTTAAGGGCTGGAGTGAGGGGTAAATGTGGATCGACAAGTATCTTTTGGAGTATCTTTTGTGGTGATGAAAATGAAATTAGATAGTACTTGGATATATAAGGCTGTGAATATACTAAAACCACCAATTTCACTTTAAATGAGTGAATTGTATATGAATTATATCTCAAAGCTGTTAATAAAAAGAGAAGGAAATCTTAAATTTACACAATTTAAGTTCAGATTAGCATGTAAACATTTAGTGTTACTTTTTACTAACATTTTGTTACCTTGTCTGTTGTTTGGAAATGTTAAGATAAATTGGGATTATTACTTGCCAAATTCTTTCTTGGTCAAAATTCTTGGACAGTAGTGTCAACAGTAATATGATATTTGAATTCTAGAAAATAATCTTTTTTGATGCTCTTTTTTTTTTTTTTTAAAGATTTTATTTATTTATTTGACAGAGATTACAAGTAGGCAAGAGAGGCAGGCAGGGAGAGAGAGGAGGAAGCAGGCTCTCCGTGGAGCAGAGAGCCCGATGCGGGGCTCAATCTCAGGACTCTGGAATCACGACCCGAGCTGAAAGCAGAGGCTTTAACCCACTGAGCCACCCAGGCTCCCCTGATGCTCTTTTTTTCAACAAAAATGTAATACGTACTTAACCTGTATTAGCTCATGATCAGTGCTAGGAGTACAAAGACAAGATATGGTCTTATGCTTTGAAGGGGTTTCCCTTTTAGTTTGGATAGACAAAACCAGAAAGAACTGCGTTAAAATGGTGTAAGTAATTATGATGGATGAGTATTCACGGTATTCTGAAGCATGGTGATTTTAATGAGGCAAATCAGAAGAAACTTCAGAGAGAAAATTACCTGTGGAGTGAGTTTAAAAGATGGACTGGGTTTTCATCAGGGAGGGCAACACTGGAAGCAGAGGGAACAACTTGAGGGAGTGCTGTCATGCTCTGGTGCTATCATAGGTCTCATCAATTTTGGAGTATTGGGAGCAAAGTAAAAAGCACCATGATTGTAAGGCTAGAAGAAAATGTATGTGTATCTGATTTTTCTTCTTAACTGGTCAGAGACACTTCTTTCTCTTTGTGATTGCTTTAGAAAGTAAAGTTTGCTTACATGGTTACACGAACTTAGTAACAAGTTTTTGTGTGTATGATCTCTTAGACTCTTTTTTATATGCTGATGACCATTTGAATTAAGGGGAGGAGGGAATAGTATGTCATATTGTAAAAGCTTGTTTGGGGAACCTTTTTTCTGTGGAGTGACATAGAGGACTGGGGGGAAATGTGTTATATATTGTGGTACATCTATTTGATAAAATATTAAGTAGTCAATAAAATGGTGGTTATGAAGATGGTAGCAACATAGACAAATGCTTATGTATAGCAAAGAAGAAATCAGAATCCAGATTTGTTTTGAGGCGGTGATTATAATCTTGTGAAATACCCATGTGTGACAAGTTGAAAGTAGTTACTATTTTTATCCATGAGCTTATTAATGGTATAGAGAAATGCTGCACTATCTAGGGAAATTTGGCTCTTTCAGAATCATAAGCAAATATATTCTATGATTAGGTAGCTTTTTAAGAATCACTAGTGAAATACTGACCTCATGTGTACTAAGATGTTCATGGAGAGATGTTCTTTATAGTATTATTTGTCATAGTGAAAATTTGAAAATACTTTAAATGACAGTAGGAAATTGGCTGTGTTAGTGTATAATCTTGTAGTGGACTGCTGCTGTGGCCAGTGAATTGAAATAAATTAACACTGTATCTGTCACACTGAAAAAGAGATATATATATAAAATCTATTTATGAAAAAGGAAGTGACTCTGTCTCCATTATAAATATTAGTGCATTAAAATAATAGCGCACTCACAGACCTGTACCCCTGGGGATAAAAATACATTATATGTTTATAAAAAATTTAAAAATTTAATAAAAAATAAAAGCGCACTCAAGGATGTCCATTTTTGTCCTAATTTCATTAGATTTTTTTTTTTTTTTTTTTTTTTTTTAAGATTTTATTTATTTATTTGAGAGAGAGGCAGTGAGAGAGCATGAACGAGGAGAAGGTCAGAGGGAGAAGCAGACTCCCCATGGAGCTGGGAGCCTGATGCGGGACTCGATCCCAGGTCTCCGGGATCATGACCTGAGCCGAAGGCAGTCAGTCCTCCAACCAACTGAGCCACCCAGGCGTCCCTAGATTTTGTTTTTAATTGGAGCATAATTGACACCAGAATGAGTATTTTTTTTTTTAAGATTTTTTATTTATTTATTTGTCAGAGAGAGAGGGAGAGAGAGCGAGTGAGCACAGGCAGACAGAGTGGCAGGCAGAGGCAGAGGGAGAAGCAGGCTCCCCACCGAGCAAGGAGCCCGATGTGGGACTCGATCCCAGGACGCTGGGTACATGACCTGAGCCGAAGGCAGCTGCTTAACCAACTGAGCCACCCAGGCGTCCAGAATGAGTATTAACAGTGGTTAATAGTGGGATAGGAAATGGTGATCCAGGTGTGTTTGTGTGAAATAGAAATTTCACTTTATATGTTTCTGAAATGTTTTAATATTTAACAATAAGTATGTATTTTATAACAATTTTTAAAACATGCAAGAGAAAGCTAGAGAGAAGTATATCAGGGTGGTGATTACAGATACGTCTTTTCTTAAATTCCCATGATACAGCTATAAAAAGAAATACATATCATGTAAGATGTCATTGCAAAGGATTGCTTTACTCTGTTGATGTGTCACAAAATTTTTCCCTTCAGTGTTTAAATAAGAATGTTGTATTAAAATTAAGTAAACTTACCCATTTTGAGTTTTGTCTTGATTTTTAGGTGGACCTTCAATCCTGCTGTTCTCACGAAAGCAAACATTGTCCGAAGTGGGGATGCTGCTCAAGGTGCAGAAGGAGGCACCTCACAGTTTCAAGTGGGTGATCTTGTACAAGTTTGTTACGATCTGGAAAGAATCAAACTTCTACAGAGAGGACATGGAGAATGGGCTGAAGCTATGCTCCCAGTAAGTATATCTAAAATAGTTTCAGACTAGGAATGATAAAATAGTTTTAGACTAGGAGTTATATTATACTAATGTAGTTTTAAAAAAATACTTTAATTTTGGAAAATAAATTAGCATAATCCTTGGAGAATTGTACTCTTCATTGGCCGCTAGGCGTACTTAATGCCTTGTACTTTCTAATTTGTTACACTTAAATTAGCCCAGGAAGGTCCAAAATGGCAACAGTTAATATTTTTTGAAAGAGTTGTTAGTAGAGAATGTCATGTAGGTAGAAGGCAACAGAGACTTTCTTGATTCTTAACCCCAGAGTGAGAGAGATGTGCTCATCCAGTTACAAGCAGTGCTGGACCATTGCTGCTTTTCTCGCTTGGGGGCCTGGCTCTCTAAAACATAGAGTGTGAAAGAACAACTCTGAATGTGTACCTTCTGTGGTGGCTTTGCTCCCAAAGAGTTATGGTTTAATTTTTAATTTATTCATTCAATACATTTTCACCAATGTTCAGCAACAACAGAAAAGTTTGTTTGTTCTACCCTCCTGGCATCCATCTTCTTTCTCCATTTGTGTCTTGCTCTTTCCTTCTGTCCCATCCTTCTGTACTACCCATTCTGTCCTGCTTTTCTCCCCATATTGTCCTGCTGCACCCCCCCCCCCCGCCATACTTTCTTGCTCTGTACTCCCATTTCCTTCCTCTCCCCTTCTTTCCTTGCTATGTCCTCCTATCATCCAGTCACCTAACTGGTCCTCTCCTGTCCCCCCAGGTCCTATCCCATTCAGTGCCTCCTTCTTCTCAAGTACCTTCCCTCCCATCCCTCTTCATGTCTCATCCCTGCACCCTAATGTGTTGTCTAGTGCCTGTCCTGGCTAGCACCTCATTTTCCTGTCTAGCCCATTGCCTGTCTCATTTAGTCTTTTGCTCCCTCACATCCTGTCCAGGCCCCCCTCCTGTCCTTCATGTTGTGTTGTCCTTCCATCAGTCCATCCTTCCTTCCTACCTTAATCCTTCAGTAGATATTTTAGCACAATGTGCCTGTCAGGCTTCAAGGATATAACAGTGAACAAAAGAAAAATTCATTGTTATGGTGCTTCCATTCAAAGACATTTCATAGTTTGCAGATGCTCTTGGTGTTTTTTATTGCTTTAGTTAGATAGTGGCTAAGTGATAGTTGTGTATGTTCTGTAGGAGCTGTATTTTAGAACTTTATTTTTGTCCAAAAAATTAAGTAATATATGATCTCTGTTTGTTTGCTTTTGATATTGAAGTTGGTTAAAAAAATATATCGATTGTCTTTAAGCCTCACTATAGTGTGGTGTTACATAAATGTAATTTTTTGACATGCTTTTATAGGAGTTATGTATACTATTTTAAGATTTTTTTAGTCAAGATGGGTTTTTTTTATATTTTATTTTTTAATAAACATATATAATGTATTATTAGCCCCAGGAGTCAGTCAAGATGTTTTTGTTTTTTCCCTTAGCAATGACACCTTATATGTAACAGCTTATGTCTTTGGAGTGCCCAGTTATTCTAAGCACTGTGCTAAATGACAAATATATACATACACGTGCACAAACATACGTGTATATACACATAGATACATACACAGACTTTATTTGTCCTGGGAATATTATAAGCAGGTGGTGGTATGGCATCCTTATTTTAAAGATGAGGAAGTCAGAGCTAGGATTCTGAACTGAAGTTTGAACCCAAACCTGTTCTACTTCAAAGCCCAAGTCATCTGTCTCCCATAGTAAGCTGCTGTATAAGAAAAACCTGTAGATTATATCTGTAGGGGAATTCTGAGATTCCAGGGGTAGTGGTGTAGAATTTTAATCTTCCCAAATCATCTTGATAAAAATAGTCAACAACTGGATTAACATAACTGAAAAAAACCAGTTGCAAACATCTGTATAAAAACCAGGTTACAGAGTAGCCTATTGAACTCTAAAATATGAGCTAGTAGTGAGAAAATACTGACAGCTACTAGATCTACATCTGTCTGTCTAGCAGCAGAGAGAATTAATGGGCATGGGATGGACCTGGGAACGGGGGACTCCAACATAGCTAACAAGTATTCATTGGGTAGTCTAGATTAATATAGAAACAACAGCCCTGGGAGGACTCTTTCAGACTCCATTTTGGGGTGAGGGTAAGAGGTCCATGCTAAAGGTTGAAGGAATTGGAAATGCCTGGGTCTGTAAACTCTCAAAATTAACCAGCCATAGCTCCCTTCCTCTGCAGAACCTTCCCATTAAGGAAGAACTGCAGGAATAGAGACCAAATTTATTAGAATAGAGACAGTAGGTGCAGATGAAAGATAAAAGTTGGAAGGGATCACAATTGGATCCCTATACACAGTTATTGAAAAATGACAAGGAATAGCATAACTTCTTTATAGACAAATGAGAATACATTAGAAGGATACGCACATAAAACTAAAACCTAATGATTCAAAGTGAGCCAACAAATTAAAATGATAAAAGATCGGGTGCCTGGGTGGCTCAGTGGGTTAAGCCGCTGCCTTCTGTTCAGGTCATGATCTCAGGGTCCTGGGATCGAGTCCCGCGTCGGGCTCTCTGCTCAGTGGGGAGCCTGCTTTGCTCTCTCTCTCTCTCTGCCTGCCACTGTCTACTTGTGATTTCTGTCTGTCAAATAAATAAAATCTTAAAAAAAATGATAAAAGATGAAAGAACAAAATAGATCATAATTAGAAATGAGATAACAGAACTTAGGAAAGAATTAAGAAAAGGAAGATAATTTTATGAAAGAGAAGAGTAAGCTTGATGCAACACAGATCAAATAAATATGATAGATATGCCTTAAGAGAAACAAGGTAAAAAGAAGAAAAAATGCTAAAAACAAAAAGATAAAAAGTATTTCAGGAAAGTGACAAATATATCTAATAGATGTGTATTTGGCGTCCTTGCAAAAAAGGAAAAACAAAAACCAAAGCAATGGAATATAACAACTGCTAAAATTTATAATTTCAGGAAAAAAGTCTCCAAGTTAAAAGATTTAAAACTAAATATTAAAAGGACACATTGCATACTGGGGAAACTGAGAACACAAAACACTGAGCCATATTCTGGTAAAATAACTGAATCTTCAAGAAAAGAAAAAAAAGTCTTTGGGTATCTAGGATAAAAAGTCAAGTTTTACTTAAAAGAGAAAGAAAAATCTGATCTCAATGCTTTATGATTTCAATGAAATAACATTTAGGGTACTCAAGGAACAAAAATGTAAGCTAAGAGTTTATAACCAAACTGACTTTCAAGTATAAAGGCTATAAATTGCTATGAGTATATAAGAATTCAGAGAGTCTTGTTCCCATTAGCCTTTTCTGATTAGTCTGTTAGAAGATATCTCAGACAACCAAGATGACTGGAGAGAGACCAATTTAAGGGCTTATGGTGGACATTAAATATGTATTTATTTGTTGAACTAAGAGTAAATGATAGTTAAAGGAAAGGTTAGAGTCTATATAATGGTTATAAGCTCTATCATCACAGATAAAGTACAACTGTCAAAAAATAGGAGAGGATTGGAGGGAGAATATGGAAAGTTTAGTAAACCGTTTGCTTGCTTCTGGTTATTAACTGGAACTAAATACCGTTATTTTAAATCAAAATATTGTGGGAGAAAGAAGGTAAGGCTAAGAACATGAATGATTCATTTCAGTGTTGTACATATGGGAACCAGTTGACTCACATACTCTGGCTCTTTTTTTTAAAGAGGAAATTAGTCTTTGTATATATAAATTATGTCTTAATATTATTGTAAATATAACTATTAGGATAATTCAGAGTTTATATGAAGAAAAGCAAACAATGGAGGAATTAACCATTACACTCAAAAAACATGTTTCCATCTAAAGAAGAGATGTAGTGTGGGGGACAAAGGTAGAAGGGAGATGTCTTTGAATATGTCTTGTTTTATAGATTCGATTTGAAACCAGATACATATTTTATACAATTATAAAGCAAAATTAAATTCCTAAAAGTGGAAAATGAAGTAAACAAACCTGAATGTGTATCTTGTTGGTATAACCATACAGAGTGAAAAGTACAAGTGATTTTTAAGCGTAGTAATTTGTCTTTGTATATTTTTAGGAAGAATATACCCTAAAGAACTGCATGTAAAAAACAATTTTTTTAACAATTTTCAACAGTTTTCAGAGATCTTGTTGTTTGTAATAGTGTTAATATTATTATCCTGAGATTGTTTTATGTGTAATATGACAAAAAACCAAATGAGTAATTATATGGTAATTCTAATTCTGTTATCCCAGGTGGCCTTGAGAACCAGAATGATCAGGGTGGAAAATGAGATATGGATGTAACATAAAAGAGGCTGAGTGAAAACCTTGTACTCTTGAATTTGCATTGGAAGAGGGTTTATATTTGTGATTTATTTTATCTTCAAGACAAAATGCCCTCCTACCACTGTTTCCTAGCTTTGTCCGTGAAAAGACTTAGAAACAATCACCATTCTAGTAACAATAACCAAACTTAGTGCCCAGATTACAGTCTTGAGGAGTAGCCTTTCTCTCTAAAGAACCAGTCTTTGGAGAAATGGCTAATTCTAGCTCTTTGTCAGGAAGGAACAAGATGAGCCTCATAGCAGATGGTAAGGAAGCTATCAGAGATTTCTAGGTCATTTTAAAAGGATCCAGCAGCCAACTTGGAGTGTTTCTTTTCAAATACAGAGACATATGAACTATTTAAATTATAACAATTAGCAAAATCCAGATTGTAAGGAACTTCATAGGACAGATAACCCTGTTTCTTCAACAAATAATTGGCAGAGAAAAATATATGTATAGATTTTATTTGGAACTTGATTTAAGCAGACTGAAAAATTTTATCATTTATGAGGCAATTGGAAATTTGAACACTGGTATTTTATGATATTACAGAGTTAATTGGTAATTTGGGGAGGGTTGTTAGTAGTAGTTTTTTTTTTCCCCCCAAGTTTACATGATTAATAATACAGGAGGAAATAGAATAGGTAGGGGAAAACAAGATTGGCCATGAGCTGAAAATTGTTAAAAATAGTTGATGGGTACATGGGGATTCAAAATACTGTTACCTACTTTTGTATGTTTGAGACTTACTATAATTAAACACTTAAGGGGGAAAAAACAAAGAATGCAGCCTCGTAGTTTGAGATGATGGAAAATTCCAAGAGAAAATATCTAGTTAGAGGTTAAAATTGATGTGTGTTAGAGGGCAGGGGAAGGAATAAATAGGGCTAGAGAAATATATTTTGGGAGTTTTTGGAAATAAGGTGATAGTTGTCAAAGTGGATTAAACTTTTAAGAAGAGTAAAAAGCAAAGGAATAAAATTTTGGGGATAACAAATAGATTTAGGGATCTGTAAAAGGACAAGGAGCCAGTGAGTGGAGAAAGAGAAGGAACAGGTAGAAAGGTTAGACTGCCATCCAGAAATTAAGGGAATAGTTTGAAGTAGTTGGAGTCACATGCTGTGGAAAGGGCAAAGGATAACATATTGAAGGACAGTCTACTCTGTTAGGAAGTAGTCAGATATTATCACTTTCTTCACCAATTTTCTAGTATTGTAATTTGCTATTCTGTGTGCTTAAGAGAAGGCGTTTTGGACTGGAGTTTGAAATGGGGCTAATAATAGTGCTTTACTTTCAGGGTATATGTATTAGGTGAGTTAATTTGTATAAAGTTCTTAGAACAGTATCTGCCCCATGGTTAAGAGTTGCTGCTAATTGTGTTCTGAACCCAGTTGCCTTTTTTTTCATTCATATATATATATATGTGTGTGTGTGTGTGTGTGTGTGTGTGTGTGTGTATATATATATATTTTTTTTAAAGATTTATTTTAGAGAGAGTACATGGGAAGGAGAGACAGAGGGAGGGAGAGAGAGAGAATCTCAGGCAGACTCCCTACTGAGCACGGAGCCCCAGGCTCCATCCCACAACTCTGAAATCATGACCTGAGTCGAAATCGAGTTGGATGCTTAACCAACTGAGCCACCCAGGTGTCCCCCTTTCCCATATATTTAATAAGTGTTGTTTCTACATACTTCTATCTTGGAATGGATACTGAGTTCCTTTTTGGTTAAGTATAGTTTATTTTAGAAATCAAGGTTTTATTTTTTTAGGGTTGATTGGTGGTGAATTTTGGACTTTTTGATTTATAAATTCTCAAGATGTAAGATAAGATTATGGGGTTAAAAGGTTGGATATCAACCCTGATATGAGGAAGTTGAGAGGCAACGTGGGGGTTTGGGGGGTAGGAAGAGAATAAATGAAACAAGATGGGATCGGGAGGGAGACAAACCATAAGAGACTCTGTATCTCACATAACGAACTGAGAGTTGCTGGGGGGAGGGGGGTAGGGAGAGGGTGCTGGGGTTATGGACATTGGGGAAGGTATGTGCTATGGTGAGTGCTGTGAAGTGTGTAAACCTGGCGATTCACAGACCTGTACTCCTGGGGCTAATAATACATTATTAATAAAAAAAATAAGTTATTTTAGAAAGTTGGATATCAAAAAGCAAAATTTTTTGAATTCTTATGAATGATAGACTGTCATGATTTATTTTTGATTTTATATTCTTGTGGAAGTATTATAGTTTTGTTTATTAAAATGCTTTTTATTAATTTCCTTTTTTTGGTGGACAGCAAAGCAAAGTTTATTTAGTGATAGTACAGAGGTTATTGAGCGATAGAATAAAGTTTATTGAGTGATAGTACAAAGCTCCTGAAGATGGAGGGAACCTGAGACAGTTGCCTATTAAGATGTTTTTTAAAGATACTCTTTCAAGTTTGTAGCTAACAAATAACCCACTTGAATATGTTGTCCTTTAACAGTTTTTTCATTAGGAACAAAAGAAAATTAATACTTTAAACATGTAAGAGCTAACGATTGAGTTTTTTTTTTTCTATAGTATGTACTTTAGACTTGGGAACATGAACTAATTTTTTTTTTTTTTTTTTTGAAAGACTTTAGGTAAAGTTGGCCGAGTACAACAGATTTATTCGGACAGTGATTTAAAGGTAGAAGTTTGTGGAACATCTTGGACGTATAATCCAGCAGCAGTTTCCAAGGTGGCATCTGCAGGATCAGCCATTAGCAATGCATCTGGTGGTATGTTTGTATTGTTGTGTCTTTTTTTTTTTTTTTTTAAGATTTTATTTATTCATTTGACAGAGATCACAAGTAGGCAGAGAGGCAGGCAGAGAGAAAGAGGAGGAAGCAGGCTCCCCGCTGAGCAGAGAGCCCGATGCGGGGCTCTATCCCCGGACCCTGGGATCATGACCTGAGCTGAAGGCAGCAGCTTAACCCCTGAGCCACCCAGGTGCCCCTGTATTGTTGTGTCTTTTAAAGTAATACGGTTTACATTAGAATCTTTGCTAATTTCTCTGTTCTCTTGTACAGCTAATGTATGTGTTCTTAATTTTCTCCCAGAACACATGACCTCACTTGAATGTTGATAGTTCTGCACTTTTCTAAAGGTTTTTGTTTTTTGTTTTTATATGATGAATGGTTTTTTTATTTTTAAGGATTTTATTTATTTGACAGACAGAGATCACAAGTAGACAGGCAGGCAGAGAGAGGGGGAAGCAGGAAGAGGGGGGAACAGAGAACCTGTTGTGGGGCTTGATCCTAGGACCCTGAGATCATGACCTGAACCGAAGGCAGAGGCTTAACCCATTGAGCCACCCAGGTACCCCTGATGAACTGTTTTTGTTCTGACTGAGGTATACCCTGGAAAATTTTCATAAATAGTGCTTTTTCTTGAGCATAATATTGAAGGTGTTTCCACATCAAATCTGAGATAACTGAAATTCATCATTGTACTCTTTAGTCAGAACTTTTGTTTTCTGCGAAGAAATATCACTTTCTTAGATTATTTTATTCTCTTTTTATTTTCAACCTTATTGCTAGCCTATGGCTTTCTTCCTGGATATTTTAACATATCAGCCATGGTTTTTTCCTTACTATTTATTTTATTTTTATTTTTATCTTTTTAAAATATTTATTTGTCAGAGAGAGCACAACAGGGAGAGTGGCAGGCAGAGGGAGAAGCAGGCTTCCTGCGGAGCAAGGAGCCAGATACAGGACTTGATCCCAGGACCCTGAGATCATGACCTGAGCTGAAGGCAGATGCTTAACTGACTGAGACACCCGAGTGTCCACTCACTATTTAATAAGAGTTGTTATACATATAAAAATGTATAATAATAAGTAGGAAATCATCTTGAAATGTGAGTAAGAAAATAAGTAGGAAATCGTTTGAAATATGAATAAGCTGGATGTTTGGGTAGAATCATGCCAAAGTTTTTCCTTCCTGTGCTCTAGCCTTACATACACATAGCCTCAATTCATTCTAGAACAAATTGCAAGTTACTATGTATTATCATTCAGAAAAGAAGGTAGAATCATAATTAAATTTTAAGAAAGTAAAGGAAAACATTAGGTGTTTTATTTTATACTGCTTTCCAGTTTTATTTTATACTGCTTTCTACTTCTGCTGCTGTTTCTTCTTTCCTGATGTAATTTGCTGGTGTGCTTAAAATTTTAAATCAGGCAGTTTTTTTTTTTTAACTTTTGAATTTTTTATAAACATATAATGTATTTTTATTCCCAGGGGTACATGTCTGTGAATTGCCAGGTTTACACACTTCACAGCACTCACCATAGCACATACCCTCCCTAATGTCCATTACCCCACACCCCTCTCCCAATCCCCCTCCCCCCAGCAACCCTCAGTTTGTTTTGTGAGATTAAGAGTCACTTATGGTTTGTCTCCCTCCCAATCCCATCTTGTTTCTTTTCTTCTTTTCCTACCCCCCTCCAACCCCCCATGTTGCATCTCCACTTCCTCATATCAGAGAGATCATATGATAGTTGTCTTTCTCCAGTTATTTTTTTACCTTGTAGTTAGATGGCTTCACAGCACAGAGACCACCTACAAATACAAAGAATGAGAAATAGTTAATATCCTACTCAAATAATTTGGACTTGTTGTTGATCCTCTGCCTCACTTTGTGATTGCTTTGCTTTCCACTAAGTAGATTCAAAAATTAAGGAATAGAACTTGGTGGTTTCTTTACTGATGAATGCTACTTAGAAAAAAAAAAAATCTTATGAAAGAGTCTGTGTAAATACACCTCTAGTTCTTTTTTGTTTTAGTCAGTACCAATCACATGGCACCTGTTGAAATATGTTAACACTTAGATGACCATTTTCTACTGAATATTGGTTTGTCCCTAAAACATTTCCCCAAATATTATAGAGATTACTTTGCTTTTGAGTCATAACCATTGATTTGCTGATTTATTCTAAGGTGTGTAGCAGAGAGCTCTGAGGTGTGGTATGCTTAAAACCTGAAAAGAAGTTTGTATTGTTAGGATACTTTCATTGTAGTGTGTTCATTTGTGATTATCTTTGGTATGACTTCTAAATCTTAATATTGTTTATCTGTAACTCTCTTTTTCTGAAATTATAACTTGAAATACATGAAGAAAATTGGGAATACTTATGAGTTGGAATTTAATGCAGTTTTATTGGTAGTAATTATAACTTGCCTGGGTAATATCTATAGTATAGTATGAAAATAACAATAATGATAGAAATAATAAAAAAAAGATAACTATGTATTACAGTTATGTGGGTAATGCTTGTCTGTTAATAGTTAAGGTTCAAGATCCTCCTGTGTTAGCAGCTTTATTTGATGCTTTACAGAAAGACTCTCCCAACTCTTGAAGAAATTATTTGAAACCCAAGAATCTGGTGACCTCAATGAAGAATTAGTTAAGGCTGCTGCCAATGGAGATGTTGCTAAAGTGGAAGATTTGCTAAAAAGACCAGATGTGGATGTGAGCATTTAAAAATTATTTGAAGCATATACAAAAATAGAACAGTATAATGAACATAACAGTTCAATAATTATTGAGATTTTTCTACATGTGGTTCAACTATTCCTTCTTCTTTGTTTTTGTGAGGTATTTTAAAGAAGATGCTGGAAATCATCAGTGTACTTTTCTAAAATATATTGACATTTTTATTTTAACACTGTGACCTTTTAAATTTATGGTTGACAAAATTTGCATTTAGGTTTTCGAGCGGTCAGTGTCCTCCATTTCTCATGGAAATGTCATCATGTCTTTCAAATATACTTTTGTAAATTTTATAAGCAGTTTAATATCCCTGTTCTCAAAACATTTAATCTAAACCTTTTCCTGTGAAAATTGACTATTTTATAGTTTATAGTGCAGACGAATTAGAGGTTATGCATTTTTTTTTTAAGATTTTATTTATCTGACAGAAAGAGATTACAAGTAGGCAGAGAGGCAGGCAGAGAGAGAGGGGAAAGAAGGCACCCTGCTAATAAGCAGCCCGACGAGGGGCTCGATCCTAGGACCCTGAGATCATGACCTGAGCCGAAGGCAGAGGCTTAACCCACTGAGCCACCCAGGTGCCCCGTGCATTTTTTTTTTTTTAGATTTTGTTTATTTATTTATTTCACAGAGAGACAGCAAGAGAGGGAACACAAGCCAGGTCATAGTGGGAGAGGGAGAAGTAGGCCCCTCACTGAGCAGGGAGCCCAATGCGGAGCTTGATCCTAGGACCCTGGGATCATGACCTGAGCCAAAGGCAGATGCTTAACTGACTGAGCTACCCAGGTGCCCCCAGAGGTCATGCATTTTGTAAATCTTAATAGTTTATAGCATTTTACCATTCACGTAAGCTGTATTTTAGGTGGGCCATTTTGGTTCTAGGTAGGCATTCATTGGCTTTATTACTGCTACCATGCTGGCACCAACATGATGTTCAGTGCTGGCCTAGAGATCGTAGTTGGAGTAGCACAACATCATATTCCTATGAGCTTGTGTGGCGTTTCAGTTACAAGGGAGATGTGAATTGCAGCAGCACAGCACAGTGGTTTCTTGATTGTGAGATATATCACAAATACTTTATTTCAGTTATCAAAGTACCAAATGACTTTTTTTAATTCAACCAAGCAGATTTAAATTATACTTATTTTTTTTCTTCATTTAATTACTAAATAAGTCTTTTTTAAACAATATACATTCTAAACATTTAAAGGGAGAAAATAGTTCTACAAGATTTGTTAGGAAAAACATTTCCTTCTCAATTCTACTTACCCATTCTTCAGAGACAACTATTTTCACCTTGTTCAGTTGGTTTTCTTCATATATTTGCCTCCACATCTTCTAATAACATACTTCTATTGTTTTTTCTTGATTTTTATGTTTTAGGAGTTATCTTTTGATACTTCACTGTGAAAATGAGGACTCAGCTTTTTTTCTCACCTCCAGCTCATTCCCTTCACACACACTTCTCAACTTATTTTTTTTTAAACTTGTTTCTTGTGTTGTTTTTTTATTTTTTAATTTTTTTAAAAGATTTTATTTATTCATTTGACAGACAGAGATCACAAGTAGGCAGAGAAGCAGGCAGAGAGAGAGAGGAGGAAGCAGGCTCCCCGCTGAGCAGAGAGCCCGATGTGGGGCTTGATCCCAGGACTCTGGGATTATGACCTGAGCTGAAAGCAGAGGCTTTAACTCACTGAGCCACCCAGGCACCCCTCTTCTCAACTTCTTAATGTGGTTAGGTTGTATGGTAACTTTGTAAGATTAAAATTAATTGTGCATGTTATTATTTAAATGACATTCACATCTGAGCTGTGGATGATGCTAGATTGTATTTTCCTATATAAATTTCCTTGGTGCTCGTAATTGTTCTTTTATCAAAAAAAGTGAGGTGTAATTTATATATAATGAAATACATGGATCAATTTTGACTAATGCATACATGTAATTCACACCCCTATTAGATACAGAACATTTCCTTTATTCTAGGAAGTTCACTTAGTTTTTCCCAATCAGTCCCTCTTAACTTCAGATATAGTTTAACGTTTTTTTTTCATTTGTTTGTAATCTATATTGTTATAATTAATTCTCTGCAAGCTTCTAACTGTCTAATCTCCCAAGACATTCAGGCACGTCAGGTATGTGTTCATTTCATCTTCTGAGAGATGATAACATAGGAGAAAATGTAGGTGACTTTGAGTATGGTGATGACTTTTTAGATAAAACACCAAAGACATCATGTATGATCTTGTAGGTCTCAGAGTTTTGTGTCTTACATTTAAGTCTGTGATTCATTTTGAGTTAATTTTTATGAAGGGTATATGGTTTGTGTCTAGATTCATTTTTTTCCTTGGGTTACTCCTGGCATTAGCCATTAGGTCTTTTCTCTTGGGCTCCCTAGAGCGGTCTCTTAATTCTCCTGCGTAGAGGGTATAAACCTGGCTGCAAGCTCATGAATAGTGAGAAAGGGAAGAGGGCTTGGATTCTCAGCATTCATCATGTAAATGTTTACATGAAACTTCTGATTTTAGTACTTTGCCCCACTGATAACAGTGCTTGGTTTCTGTAGGCTAGGGACACTTTACTCTTTCCAGAGAATAAATTTTTAAGGTTTCTGCTAGCGGTTAAGGTGGATCACTAACTTAGCTGAGTGGAGTGAGGGAATCCAGGGATATAAATGCTTAAAAAAAAACAAACAACTATTAAAAAACAACAACAACTATTAACCAGTGCTTTTGTATTTAGCACTATGTCATGGAGAAATTATGTATTTATATAACATCTAAAGTGAAGAAAACGTTGAAAATTACTGCTCTATGTCAAAGTTGTGTATAGCTACCCTACTAATTCATTCATGTGTTCCTCATGATAGGTGGCTCACAGTTAGTATTCAGTATATTTGTTGAATTGTATTTATTTATATAGTGGACAGTATCTTTTCTAAAAGTTTTCCATTCACTTCATTGCTCTTTTTTTCCCATTTAAACAGAGACTCTGAATTTTAATAATTCAAATAGAAGTAAATACACAAAATATAACTTACTTTTCTCTCTCACTTCCTTTCTTTTTCAACTTTGCAGATTGGCTAAAAGAGTGCTTTGATAGCTCTTTGAACAATGGAACTTTCCTCTTTAAAAAAAAAATGCTCCCTTCTTAAAATTACAGGAAAGTTTCTGGTGATCTGTACAAGGATATATGGAACACCATCCTAAATTATTTTCAAGGAATCATACAGTGTGCTAGATTTATTTTTTTAATTTTTTTCAGTGTGGCAGATTTAAACCTATACTATATATTGGCTCTTTTGTGATTTGTGACAACCTTCATCCTTTTTTTTTCTTTTTTATTTAGGTAAATGGACAATGTGCTGGTCACACAGCTATGCAAGCTGCTAGTCAGAATGGACATGTTGACATTTTGAAGTTACTTTTGAAGCAAAATGTGGATGTAGAAGCAGAGGTAATTAAACTAAGCTTGAAAAATACTTAAGTAAAAAATTAATGTTCTAGAAATAGTACTTCCATATTATAAAATGAATTGCTTTCATTCCTAAAATTTAATAATCACCTAAGGTTCTTCTGGTTGGAAAGAAAAATTTGACAAGAGATAATTTGAAGCATTTCTTGTTTCTCTTTGATCTCTCAATATTGTAGATATAACCCTAAGTGAAGGTAGGAGTTGAGTTTTCCTTTACTAGGGTAGGACCACCATGCTACAAGAAGCCCAGATGGGTTCATCCAAGAATCATACTAAAGAAGTTGAGGGAAAGAGAATGTATAGATCATGTAGATCAAGATTTTTACTGATCAGTGACACTCAGAGGGCTTTATTTTAATCTCATAAGAGAATCAGTAGATTAGAATTTGTTTAGTCTTACTATTTCTTGACTATAATGTGGATCTTTGAAAACTTTACAGAGCATGTTTATCACTAGATATGTGCATATATGCTTAATTTAATTGAGAGTATATTCTTTGAAAAGGGAAATGAATATTTTTTACTGTCATTGGAATTTCAGTTGATAATCTCTATGTGTGTTGTGAAGGATGTTGTCCTTTGTGACAGTATACTATAGCTTCATTATTGAGAAAATACATTAAAATCACATTTGTTACAGTCTGGTGGAAGGTTTTTTAGGAATAAGTCAAATCCTAGTAAATTTAGACTAGGCAGAAAGATATAATTTTGTCCAAGTGATACTCCCGTCTGAGGAAGCTAAATGACTTGAATTTCTGAGGACTAACTTAGTGGACCAGCCTGTTTTTATTAATTAAAAATTTTTAAAGACACATTTGAAAAGAGAAGTCTTACATTATTTTTGATTTTTTCTCAGATTGAGTGTATTTTGATTTGTTGGACAGCTACTAAAGAATCAGTGGTATTGTAGTTGTAAATAAGTCATTTCTGATGTTGGAATTTCCTTTCTTGTCTAAAAAAGCCTGAATTTTAAATTAGCAGGTAGATGTCTATAAGTTTTGTTACTGTGATATCTCTATGAATGAGATTATATGATTTGATTTTGTTTTCACAGTAGTAATTTTTTTTTTCCTCAAAGATTTTATTTATTTATTTGACAGACAGAAATCACAAGTAGGCAGAGAGTCAGGGAGAGAGAGAGGTGGGGGAAGCAGGCTCCCCGTTGAGCAGAGAGCCTGATGTGGGGCTTGATCCCAGGACCCTGGAATCATGACCTGAGCCGAAGGTGGAGGCTTAACCCACTGAGCCACCCAGGCGCCCCGACAGTAGTAATTTTTAATTCACATCTTTCTTGGTTATGAATTTAGGAGCCCAGTATATGTTACAGGATTTCTTTCAGTAATGAAAGACTTAATTTAAATTTAGTATTTTGTAAATGGAAGACACTTACTTATTGTGTTACTGTTTCCATCTAGCTTGAGAAAATGGAACAAAATTCCCTGAATTGAGTACCTCATTTTTAAAAAAATGATTTTATTTGTTTGAGAGAGAGAGAGCACGGCAGGGAGGGGCAAAGAGAGAGTGAGAAGCAGGCTCCCTGCTGCTGGAAGCCTGATTTGGGGCTCAGTCCCAGATCCTGAGATCATGACCTGGGCCAAAGGCAGATGCTTAACCAACTAAGCCACCAGGTGCCCCGAATATCCATTTTTTATTTACTGAATCCAGAAACTAAAATAGCAAGAACTACTAAAATACAAAAGCCCTTCTAATTATAGCTAATAAGGCAAGAGGCCATAAGTAAAATATTTTGCCTTATTTTTTATAAAGTGTGCTTTCTGATTCAGAATTTAATTAATAAAGCAGACAACATGGAACTGTCTAACCATTTGTGTTTCTAAAGACTTCTTATTCACATGAGGGGTTGTGCACAATGGCAGTGCAGCTGTGGGGGTGGGAACAAAATTGGCACTGTTTCTTAACTAAATTCAAATACAAAACATGGGTAGCTGATTCTATAAACCAGGTAAGATTGGAGTTGGAGTGTGGCGCAGTAAGCTAAGTGTTTTGTAAATAATTTCTTTGAGAAAGTTTGAAAATTAGGTCTCTTACTAGATCAGTCAGATACATCTGGACTTCAACCATACTACCTCATTTGGATTTCCGTTCTCTGAATTTCTGTTTTAAAAACCCTTGTAGGCAGGGCACCTGGGTGGCTCAGTGCGCTAAAGCCTCTGCTTTCGGCTTGGGTCGTGATCCCAGGGTTCTGGGATCGAACCCCACATCGGACTCTCTGCTCCGCCGAGAGCCTGCTTCCTCCTCTCTCTCCCTGCCTGCCTCTCTTGCCTACTTGTAATCTCTGTCTGTCAAATAAATAAATAAAATCTTAAAAAAAAATAAAAATAAAAACCCTTGTAGGCAAAGGGAGGTAGGTGAGGGATGGGATATTGGGTAATGGGCAATAAGGAGGAAACTTGCTATAAAGAGCACTGGTGTTATAGGCAACTGATGACATCAGTGCCCCTGAAACTAATAATACACTATATGCTAACTAAATTGAATTTAAATAAAAAATTTTAAAAAATAAAAAATAAAAACCATTGTAGGCAGATATAATTTATAGAAATTTAACCTCAGGTTAAATTAATAACACAGGTTCCCAATTGGCAAAGGAAAAACTACATTTTAAAATTGGGTTAAAATATAAATATAATTTCTAGCTTAAAACTAAAAATCATCAAAGTATCGTTTTTCTAGAATTTAGGAATTTATTAGAAACAGCAGTATAGTTTTTTTAGAACAGTGGTTCTCAACTGGGGGCATTTTTGTTCCACAGGGGACATTTAGAAATGTCTGGGAACAGTTTTGATTGTAACAACTGGTGGTGGGGGTGTCGTGGTGGGAGTACTACTGGCATCTTGGTGGTAGAAATGAGGGATGCTACTAAACATCCCATAGTGCACAGTACAGCTCCCACAACAAAGAACTATCTGGCCCCAAATGTAAATATTGCCAAAGTTGAGAAACCCTGGTTTAAAAGATGGAGAAATGCACTTAAATTTGTGATTCATCATTTGCCAGCCTTTTTAAAAAGTGATTTGTATTATTAATTTTTTTATTATTGAAAATAATATTATTTGAAAATTTCAAATATTTATAAAAGTAGAATAGTTCCCGTCACCCCACTTCAGTTATTTTTCATGGCCAATTTTGACTTAACCTGTACCATCCTCCCTTTCTACTAAAGCAGATCCACATACATTATTTCATCTGTAAATATTTTGGTATGTATCTCAAAAGAGAAGTTCTCTTTTTCTTAAACTTCATTATGTCTTTACCAAACAATAATTAAAAGTGATTTTAAAAAATATAGTTGTATTAAAAATTTTGAGGTTAGCTGAAGAATAAAGATAATAATATATTTTGTTCTCTAGTTTTCATTCTGTAATGTTTCATTTTCTTTATCTGCATTAGGAGGTTGAGCTCAAGATAGTATAGATTAGGGGTTGCAAATTCTAGCCTGCAGGCCAAATCCAGCCCTCCATCTATGTTGCTAAATCTTACTGGAATATAGCATATCCATTTATTTATTTATTTATTGTGTATGGCCACTTTCATGTTACAGTTGCAGAGCTGAATAGTTCAGACAGGAGACTGGGTGGCTTGGAAACCTGAAATATTTACTTCCTGGTCCTTCACAGAAAAGTTAACTGGTCTCTACTATAGATGACTCTTACAGTTCCTTTGTCAATTGGTTTCAGCTGTTATTAAATTAAATTATTTGTTATATATTATACCTTTCTAATATGTGATATCAGATTACATTTTTTTCCTTTTTCTTCTTCTTAGGGAAAACTCAGCTATTTTGGAAAGTTTTCTCCATCTATGACCTACTGAGTACAGTAGAATTACATTGTTTCCTCCTTAATGTATAGGTAAAGGCACCAAGGACTGTGCGATCTTAGGTGTGTTTTTATAAGTGAGCTAATTTTGGATCCTTTGGGGACTTAGTATTTTTTTCCCTACTGATGAATTATAAGAAGATAGGTGTGGTTGATTGAATGAAAGACCAGTTTAAAAAAGTATGTCATTTACATTAAGTTTTCAAATACAGTACACATATATACAGCAGTTGTCTGGAAACTTGGAGTGGTTTTATCATTTAAGGTTGATAAAAGCTGTTCTGAAAGAGAGGACTAAGTAGAGAACAAAACAGAGTTTTGTCAGAAAACCCACATTTTAATGGTATTGTTGCTGTCTAAAGTGATATTGGGCAAAATGTTTAATTGGTATAAACTTCAGTTTCCTTATATATGATAATAACTTAAAGGGTTGGGATGTGCAGTAAGGGCAATAAAATACTATATATACTATACAATGGCAACAAGAGAATCTGTGGTGTTATTATTGCCTTTGATTGTTTCTTTCCAACTGGCAGAAGGCAGAAAATATGGTTTCTTTTTTTTTTTAAAATATTTTATTTACTTATTTGACAGACAGAGATCACAAGTAGGCAGAGAGGCAGGCAGAGAGAGAGAGAGAGAGAGAGAGAGCGAGCGAGCAGGAAGCAGGCTCTCTGCTGAGCAGATAGCCCGATTCGGGGCTCGATCCCAGGACCCTGGGATCATGACCTGAGCCGAAGGTGCCCTGAGACACCCAGGTGCTCTGAGAATATGCTTTCTTAAGAAACAGATACTAATGCTGTCTGGTTCTTATCTAGTATTGAAAACAAATCTGTAGAAATTTTATATAAATGTAAAACTGAGAAGGAAAGGGCAAGTGGGCTTTAAGACTGGTTAATTTAAGGAAATTCTTCTCTTAGTAACCTCCAAAATTGCTCTAGGAATTGGTGTACATAGTTCCCGAGGACCCATGTTAATTCACTTTCTGAATGGAGGCTCCCCCACCTCCCTACGGCCACCCTTCACCCCCAAAACTGGCACTATTAAGAATGTGGAGTGTCAACAAAAGATTAGATTTGTAAGACCCAGAAAACAGTCTTTAAGTTGCCTTTTATAGAAATGCAGATAAAAATCCGAGATTGTCTCAGCAGAAAAGGTCAAGCTTTAAAAGGAGACACGCCAGAGTTGTCTTCCCTTATCTGCCAATTCTTTCAGTTGCTGAGGTTGAGTTTTACCAGATCATCACTGATTTGTCTTTTGTTTTTTCACATTCCTCATTTGGTCCATCATTAAATCCTATTGGCTCTTAGACTATATCCAGAATTTGAACTGTTTTTACCCCTCCTGCTGCTACCACATTGGTCCTCATACTTCTTTCCCCAGATATCCTAGTGGCTTTCTCTCTCACTCCCTTCAGCTATTGATTCATGGCTGGCTCTCTCTCTTGCTCCCTTCAGCTATTTAATGAAACCCACCCTGGGAGGCCATCCTTTGGCTGTCCTTCTTACCTGTGATATTTTTTCTTTGGCCTTTTTACTACCTAACATTTACATTTTATTTATTTTGTTTATAATGTTCTGTTTCCCCTACTAGAACATAAACTCTATGAGGGTAGGAACTTTATTTTGCCCATTGGTGTATCCTTAGTGTCCAGAACAATACTGAGCTTGTAGTAGATACCCAATAAATATTCAATGAATGAAGTAGAATATACTACTTTGAAACAATTGTATCGAAGTTTTAGTATGATCAGAATACCAGCATCTTGATGAACTAAATGAGTTTTAGGGAAAAGAAGATGAAGTACAGTATTACTGACTATATTTAGGGATAATAAAATAGTTGAACTAATTTATTGAAAGTGTCAGCATGTTCAGGAAATGTTTAATTCCACTGATGTTAAAAATCACAGTGCTTACTGAGAAGGTTCTGGGAATATAGTGGTGTAGGATGTAGTAGAAATTCATCTCCCCACCTAGATAACAACTGCACTGGCAGAATTCCTTCTAGATGTAACTATTTTATAACTCTGGATTCTACTGAAGTCTTATGTCCAGAGGAAGGGCTTACAAGTTAATTGTGGTTGATTTTTGTCAATTTTAACTCTTAGTTCAGCACCTATACCTCACCTTTCCCCCCTCCCCCAGGGGGAGGCAGCCATGTTTATGTTCTTAGATCACCCTACACGGGCCAGGATGGGCAACAAGGAGCCCTTGCTACAAATACCAGGATCTGTGCACTGATTGCTGCCTCTAATCATGGATGTGGAGACACAGAGCTGGGCAGCCATTGTTGCATTTTCCCATTGTTGTATGCCATTTCGCCATGGCTGAAGTGACTTCCAGAAGTCCTGAGGAATGGTATCCTTCCTGCTCTCCCCACACCGTTTTTTCTTCTTTTTCTCCTTTCGGGACCTTGGCATTAAAGACTAGGACATTCAAGAGCAATTATATATATGAGAAATTAGGAAGTCACTGCACATGTCCAAGGAAAGGCTCAGAAAAGACCGTAAGTTTACACTTCAGGCTCTAAGCACAAAGTCTAAAACAATCAAAAACAAAACAAAAAGAAAACAGCAAACCCTGCAAAAGAGGGAGAATCTGATTGCGAGAGTTACTGGTTATTAGAATAAAATGTCCAGCTTTCAACAAAAAAAATCACAAGGCATACAAGGAAGCAGGAAAGTATGGTCCATTTAAAGGAAGCAAAATAAGCCAGCAGAAACTGCTGTTGAAAAATCCAGATGTAGACTTAATAGACAGATACTCTAAAAACAATTATCTTAAAATGCTCTAAGAGCTAATTGGAGAAGAAAGCTAAGAAATGATGTATGGACAAAATGGAAGTATCAGTGAAGACATAGATAACCTAAAAAGAGACCAAGAAAAGATTCCAAAGTTGAAAAGTATAAGGACCCGAAATGAAAAATTCATGGAGGAATTCAAAGGCAGATTTAACTAGACAGAAGAGAGAACCAGTGAACTGGAAGTTAAGGCAATCAAAATTACAGAGTCTGAGGAATAGAAGGAAAAAAGATTGGAGAAAAAATGAACAGAGCCTTAGGTACGTGTAGAACAGTATCAGGTGGACCATTATATGCATTGTGGGAGTTTGAGAAGGAGAAGGGATTGGGTGAGGGCTGGGGGGAAGTGAGGGGAAAGGGCAGTGAGATTACTCAAAGAAACTATGACCAAAAATTTCCCAAATTTGATGGAAGACATGACTATAAACATCCAAGAAGCACAGTGAATTCCAAGTAGGATGAACTGAGAGAGACCCATACTGAGACACGTTGTAATCAAACTTTAAAGAGCCAAGGCCAGAGAATCTTGAAAGAAACAAGAGGGATGACTTTTCACATAAAAAGGATCCTTGTAAGATTTCAGCAGATTTCTCATCAGAAACTTTAGAAGCCAGAAGACAGTGGTGGACTGATGGTTTTAAGGTGCTAAAAAGAAAAAAAAACCCTGCTAACCAAGAATCCTGTATCTAGCAAAACTCTCCTTCAAAAGTGACAGAGAGACATTCCCCAAAACTCAGGGAATTTGTTACTGATACACCTGTCTTGCAAGAAATCCCAAAGGGAGTTCTGCAGGTTGAAATGAAAGAATATTAGATAGTAACCTGAAGCCATATGACAAAGTAATATATCAATAAAAGTATAATATGTAAGCAATTACAGAAGATAACATTTTAATCATGTTTATAATTCTTTTTGTTTCCCAGATTATTTAAGAAACTAATACATTAAAAAAATTACTAGTCTAAAATCTAGCATTATTATAACTTTGGTTTGTAAATCCACATTTTGTTTTCTATGTAATTTAAGAAACTTAGGGATTTTAAAAAATTATTAGTTTATGTTTTTGATTACACAATGTACAAAGTTGTAATTTTGTGATAACAATAACAAAGGGTTGTGGATATATCGGTAAATCAGTTGTTATTTGTTTTTGTTTTTTAAGATTTTATTTATTTGAGATGGAAAACGCGAGCAGAGGGAGAGGGGCAGAAGGAGAGGAAGGGTGAGAAGCAGACTCTCCACGGAGCTGGGAGCCCAACATAGGGCTAGATCCCAGAACACTGGGATCATGACTTGAGCTGAAGGCAGACACTTAACTGACTGAACCACCCAGGTGCACCTGTAAATGAGTTTTCAGTTAGCAGTAATTGTGCCTCAGATAAACCTCATTGTTTATGATACTGCCACTGCACAAAGCTTGTAAATGAGTTTTTATATGTTATTGAAGTTAAGTAAAATGTTTTTTACTTCAAAATATCAACTAAATATAAAAGATATTAATGTAGGAAATGAGGCAGCAAAAGCTATGTGGCATCTAGAAAACTTAAAGCAAAATGACAGAAGTTATTCCTTATCAATAATTATAGTGGATTAAACTATAAAAGAGACTGGCAGAGTGGATTAAAAATGATATGTTCTGTGTATAGGAGACTCACTTTAGATGTATAGATAGAAATAGGTTTAAAGTGAAAGAATAGGAAAAGATACTAATGGTATAGTAACCAAAAAAGGGCAGGGATAGCTATATTAATTTTAGACAAAATAGACTCTAAATCATGAAGGACATTGTATATTAATAAAAAGTACAATACAACAAGAAGATATAAAACTTATAAATATTTATATGCTTAATAACAGACCATACAAATATGAACAAAATTAACAAAAGTGAAAGGAAAAAGACATTTTTACACTACTGGTTTGAGACTTTAGTATCCTATTCTCAATAATGTATAGAACAACCATGCAGAAGATAAGAAATATGAGGAATGAACAACACAGTAAAGCCAGCTGGAGCTAATAGACATGTACAGAACCCTCTACCTAACAATAGCATGTACATTCTTCTCAAGTGCACCTGGTGTGTTCTTTGTGGTAGACTACATGTTAAGTCACAAATTAAGTCTCAGTATATTTTAAAAGGTAGATGTCTTACAAAGTATTTTCTTTGACCACATTTTGATGAAGTTAGAAATCAATAATGGAAGAAAAACTGGAAAATTCACACATTTGTGGAAATTAAATAACATCTTTTAAGCAATGAATGGATTAAAGAAATTGCAAGGGAAATAAGACAATACTGAGAGGTGAATGAAAACAAAAGCTGAACATACTAAAACCTGTGAGATGTAGTGAAAGCAGTGCTAAGGGGGAAATTTATAGCTATAAATGCTTATATTTAAAAAAGTGATTCCAAATCAACAACCTAATTTTACAGCTTAAGGAGCTAGAAGAAAAAATTAAATTCAGAGATAGCAGAAGGAATGAAATAATAAATATTTGAGCAGAGATAAATAAAACAGTAGAAAGCAATAGAGAAAATCAGTGAAACCACAAGTTGATTTTTTGATCAACAGAACTGATAAATGCTTATTTAACTAGATTGATTAAGAAAAAACAATCAAGGGACTCCTGGGTGGCTCAGTTGGTTAAGTGGCTGCCTTCGGCTCAGGTCATGATCCCAGGGTTCTGGGATCGAGTCCTGTATCAGGCTCCTTGCTCGGCAAGGAGCCTGCTTCTCCCTCTGCCTCTGCCTGCCACTCTGTCTGCCTGTGCTCTCTCTCTCTCTCTCTGATAATAAATAAATAAAATCTTAAAAAAAAAAACACTCAAATTACTAAAATCAGAAATGAAAATGGGGACGTTACTACCAATTCTACAGAAATGGAAAGGTTTTAAGAGAGTACTGTAAATGGTTATATGCCAACAAATGGGATAACCTAGATGAACTGGACAAATACCTAGAAACACATTTAAGCCCTTTATTTCCTTGTTGATCTTTTGCTTGGATGATCTGTCCATTTTAGTGAAGGGAGTGTTAAAGTCCCCTACTATTACTGTATTATTGTCAATGTGTTTCTTTGATTTTGTTACTAATTGGTTTACATAGTTGGTTGCTCCCATATTAGGGGCATAGATATTTAAAATTGTTAGATCTTGTTGGACAGACCCTTTGAGTATGATATAGTATCCTTCCTCATCTCTTATTATAGTCTTTGGCTTAAAATCTAATTGATCTGATACATAAGGATTGCCACCCCAGCTTTCTTTTGATGTCCATTAGCATGGTAAATTGTTTTCCACCCCCTCACTTTAAACTGGAGGTGTCTTCGCTCTAAAATGAGTTTCTTGTAAGCAGCATATTGATGGGTTTTGGTTTTTTATCCATTCTGATACCCTGTGTCTTTTGATTGGGGCATTTAGCCCATTTACATTCAGGATAACTATTGAGAGATAGGAATTTAGTGCCGTTGTATTGCCTGTAAGGTGACTGTTACTGTATATTGTCTCTGTTCCTTTATGATCTACTACTTTTAGGGTCTCTCTTTGCTTAGAGGACCCCTTTCAATATTTCCTGTAGAGCTGGTTTGGAGTTTGCAAATCATTTCAGTTTTTGTTTTTGTCCTGGAAGCTTTTTATTTCTCCTTCTACTTTCAATGATTGCCTAGCTGGATATAGTATGGTTGGCTGCATGTTTTTCTCGTTTAGTGCTCTGAATATATCAGGCCAGTTCTTTCTGGCCTGCCAGGTCTCTGTGGATAAGTCCGCTGCCAATCTAATATTTTTACCATTGTATGTTACAGACTTCTTGTCCCGGGTTGCTTTCAGGATTTTCTCTTTGTCGCTAAGACTTGTAAATTTTACTATTAGATGATAGGGTGTGGACCTATTCTTATTGATTTTGAGGGGGGTTCTCTGTGCCTCCTGGATTTTGATGCTTGTTCCCTTTGCCACATTAAGGAAATTCTCTACAATAATTCTCTCCAATATACCTTCTGTTCCTCCTCTCTCTTTCTTCTTCTTCTGGAATCCTAATTATTCTAATGTTGTTTCGTCTTATGATATCACTTATCTCTCAGATTCTCCTCTCGTGGCCCAGTAGTTGTTTGTCTCTCTTTTGCTCAGCTTTCTTATTCTGTCATTTGGTCTTCTATATCACTAATTCTTTCTTCTGCCTCATTTATCCTAGAAGTAAGAGCCTCCATTTTTTATTGCACCTCATTAATAGCTTTTTTGATTTCAGCTTGGTTAGATTTTAGTTCTTTTATTTCTCCAGAAAGGACTTTTATTTCTCCAGACAGGGTTTCCTCTAATATCTTCCATGCCTTTTTCTTTTGAGCCCGGCTAGCATCTTGATAATCGTTATTCTGAACTCTAGATCTGACATATTACCAATGTCGGTATTGATTAGGTCCCTAACCTTCGGTACTGCCTCTTGTTCTCTTTTTTCGTGGTGAGTTTTTCCGCCTTGTCATTTTGTCCAGATAATATATATGAAGGAGCAAATAAAATACTAAAAGGGTGACAAAGACCCAGGAAAATGTGCTTTAACCAAATCAGAAGAGACCCCAAATCATGGGGGGAAGAAAGGGGGTAAGAAGAAGTTCAGAAAAAAAAAAAAATTGGGATGCCTGGGTGGCTCAGTTGGTTGGACGACTGCCTTCGGCTCACCGGGATCGAGTCCCGCATCGGGCTCCCAGCTCCACAGGGAGTCTGCTTCTCCCTCTGACCTTCTCCTCGCTCATGCTCTCTCACTGCCTCTCTCTCAAATAAATAAATAAAATCTTAAAAAAAAATTAAAAAAAATAAAAAATATAAAAAAGAAAAAAATATATATATATATATTAGACTGGTGACTAGGACAGGGTCACCCACTTAATTTTGGGAGTATTTTGGTCTCTTAGAAGAAACTACCTCCCAAAATTTTAAAGAATGAAAAACATATATAAGTGCAGACACAACAAAGGGATGGAATAGGACTATAAAGATGAAAAAAAATTTTTTTTTTAAATTTCTAAAAAAGGAGTTGATAAGGTAAGTTGGTTGGGAGGATAAAGAAAAAGAAAGTGGAGAGAATTTGCTTGGGCTGGAAACTAGAACAAGCCTGGTGCTAGATTTAGGGTGTATTTTGATCTATTAGAAGAAGTTGTACCCCAAATTTTTTAGAAGAAAAAACCCTATGTGTATACAAAAAATATGAGACTGACGCGCTACCTACTGCGCTGAGACACCTGTGTATACAAAAAATAACGTTAGATACAATGAAGGATAAAATATGACTATAATAATGAAGTATCAAAAAAGACTATTTTTTTTTTAAATTATTTATTTATTTATTTGAGAGAGAGAGAGAGAGATGACAAGTAGGCAGAGAGGCAGGCAGAGAGGGAGAAGCAGGCTCCCCGCCGAGCAGAAAGCCCGATATGGGGCTCGATCCCAGGACCCTGAGATCATGACCTGGGCCGAAGGCAGAGGCTTAACCCACTGAGCCACCCAGGCGCCCCAAAAGACTATTTTTTTTTATGAAAGGTATTGTTAAGATAAACTAGTTAAAAGACGTTAAAAGAGGAAAGGGTAAAAGTTAAAAAAAATTAGCAGAAGAGAAAAAGAATAAAGTTAAAAAAATTAATTAACTTTGCAAGACTAAAGAATCATGGGGAGAAAGCTATGAATTCCATGCTTTGGTTTCTCCTCCTCTGGAATTCCGCTCCTCTCCTTGATAAGTGAACTTGGTCTTGGCTGGATTTCTAGTTGATATTCGCTTTCTGTAGAGTTCCAGAGGATGGGAATGAAAATGGTGGCCTCCCAATCTCCAGCCCGAGGAGCCGAGAGCTCGGGGCCCCACTCCTCAATGCACCCTCAGAGAAAACCACTCAATCACTCCTGTCTCCCTGGCCTCAAGCCATGCTTGGAGAAAAGCCCTCAATCACTCCCATCTCCCTGGCCTCTGGCTGCGCTCTGAGCTCACCCAGCCTATGACCAAGCGTCTCTGTCTCTGGCACACAGCTCTGCCTGGAGTCTCCAAACCCTGCAGATCCCTGAGCTCTTGGGGGAGGGGTTTCCCCGGATCTTGTGGGGACCCCACTCACAGAGCAGTGGCCTGTGCCATGGCTTATAGTTCAAGGTAACCCCGAGTTGAGAGCTCAGTCCTCAGCTCTGTCTCTGTAGCTGGCTTCCCCGCTCTAATACCTTTGAGCTCTGCGACACTCGGACACCCCCGATCCTTCTGTGACCCCGCAGGACCTGAGGCCACGCTGTCCCTGCATGGGCTTCACCCCGGTTTAGCCTCTGGAGCGATGTCCCTCAGTGGAGCAGACTCCCCCCCAACCCCCCGCTAAAGATTTTATTTATTTGACAGACAAAGATCACAAGTAGGCAGAGAGGTAGGCAGAGAGAGAGAAGGAAACAGGCTCCCCGCTGAGCAGAGAGCCCGATGCGGGGCTCCATCCCAGAACCCTGGGATCATGACCTAAGCCGAAGGCAGAGGCCTTAACCCACTGAGCCACCCAGGCGCCCCAGTGGAGCAGACTTTTAAAAGTCCTGATTTTGTGCTCTGTTGCTTCTGTGGGGAGCTGGCTCCTCCCCACCGCGGTCTATCTTCCCGTTGCTTTGGATTCATTTCTCCACTGGTCCTACCTTTCAGAAAGTGGTCGATTTTCTGTTTCTAGAATTGTTCCTCTTCTCTTCAATCTCCTGTTGGATTTGTAGGTGTTTGGAATGGTTTGATAAGCTATCTAGCTGATCTCCTGCTACCTGATGTCGTCTCAGCCTGCTACTTCTCCGCTATTTTGACTCCTTCAAATACCTAGAAACAAAACCTACTCAGAATGAATCTATGAAATATAGGAATAGAAGGAAACTACCTTGACATAATGAAAGCCATATATGAAAAATTAAAAACGTCCTCTAGGATCAGGAAAAAGATAAGGATGTGCACTTTTCCATTCATATTCAACATGGTACTGGAAGTCCTAGCCAGAGTGTTTAGGCAAGATAAGTAAGAGATATTCACACTGGACAGGAAGAAGTACAATTGTGTCTGCAGATTATATGATCCATGTAGAAAACCATAAAGTTCCACACAAAAAGCTTTTAGAACTAATTAAGATATTCAGCAAAGTACCAATACCAAAGCTAGTTTCATTTCTGTACATTAACCATCAACAATCAATAGAGGATATTAGGAAAACAACTCCATTTATAATAGCATCAAAAATAATAAAAAAAAGTACTTAGGAATTAATTTAACCAAAGAGGTGAAAGACTTGTACTCCTGAAAGAAGATATAAGTAAGTAGAAACATATTTCATGTTCATGGATTGGAAGAATTTGTATTATTATGATGTCAAAACTGCCCAAACTGATCCTCAGGTTTAGTGTAAACCTTGTAATAATCTCAGTGATGTTTTTTGCAGAAATAGAAAAATTCATCCTGTAATTCAGTATGTCATCTCAAGGTACTCCCAAATAGCCAAAACCATGTTGAAAAAGAATAACAGAATTTTGGAAGACTCATTCTTCCTGATTTCCAGACTTACTACAAAGCTATAATAATCAAAACAGTGAGGTACTGGCATAGATATAGATACATAAGCCAGTGGAATGGAATAGAGTCCAGTAACAAATCCTTGCATACATGGTCAAATAATTTGTGACAAGGGTACCAAGATCATTCAGTGGGGAAAGGACAGTCTTTTAAATAAATGGTGCTGAAAAAAACAGGGTATCTATATACAAAAGAATGAAGTTGGACCCTTACTTAACATTGTCTATGGAAATTAACTCAATAGGTCAAAGACCTAAATGTAAAATCTAAAAGTATAAAGCTCTTGAAAGACAACAAAGGGCAAAGCTCCCAACATTGGATTTGGCAATAATTTGTTGGGTATGACACTGAAGGCACAGGCAACAAAAGAAGAAATAGACAAATTGGACTTCGTGAAAATTAAAAACTTCTGTGCACCAAAGGACACTATCAGCCATGGGAAGACAACTTGTAGAATGTGAGACAACACTGGCAAATTGTATGTCTGATAATGGGTTGATATCCAGAATATATGGAGAATTCTTAAAACTCAGCAACTACAGAAAAACCTGATTCACAACTGGACAAGGGACTTCAGTAGACATTTTTCCAGAGAATATATATGAGTTATATAATATATGTATAATATATATGTATATAGTATGAGTTATAAGCACATAAAAAGATGCTAAACATCACAAATCATTAGGGAAATGCAAATCAAAACAATAATGAGGTACCACCTCACACCTAGTCAGATGGCTACTATAAAAACAAAACAAAACAGGGACGCCTGCTTGGGTGGCTCAGTCGGTTAAGTGGCTGCCTTCAGCTCAGGTCAAGATTCCAGGGTCCTGGGATCAAGTCTTGCAATGGGCTCCCTGCTCAGTGGGGAGCTTGCATCCCCCTCTGCCCTCCCACCACCCCCCAACTTGTTCTGCTTGCTCTCTCTGACACATAAATAAGTAAATAAATAAAATCTTAAAAAAAAAAAAAAAGTGATGGTGAGGATGTGGAGAAATTGGAACCCTTCTGGGCTGTTGGTGGGAATGTAAGATGGTATAGCTGCTGTGGAAAACAACATAACATCATAACAATACAAATTCTTCCAAAACAGTATGGAGTTTTATTAAAAATAGAATTACTGTATGATCCAGCAATTCCACTTCTGGGTTATATACCCCAAAGAGTTGGAAGTAGGGTCTCAAAGAGACATTTTTGCACCCATGTTCATAACATTATTCACAATAACTAAAACTTGGAAACAACCCATGTGTCCATGATGTGTGAATGGCTAAACAAAATGTAGTATATGGAATATTATTTATTCTTGAAGGAAATTCTGACTCTTGCTACAATGTAGACGAACCTGTTGAGGTCATGATGTCAATCGCAGAAATGCAGATACTGTATGCTTCCATTTCTGTTAAGTACCTAAAGTAGTCAAGAATCATAGAGACAGGAAGCAGAGTGATGGTTTCCAGGAGCTGGCAAGAGGGACAGTGGAGAGTTATTAGAGCATTGAAGTCTGGGGTCAAATAAGTCATACATGGACATAGTGGGTCAGATAAGTTAGTAAGTTAGAGTTTTGTATGTGGGACGGTGATGGCAACAGGTGTAGTCCGCAGAAGTAGGCTTTAAAAGAGGTTTGTTCATTATATAGTAGAGTTACATTAAAAGATTTTAAACACAAGTTTAGTTCTTTACAGAGGGAATTCTGGTGTGTATGTGTGTGAAGAATAGATTGGGGTAAGATAAAGTGGAGGCAGGTAAGCTATGGGTATCAGGTGAGTGAGAATCAAGGCCTTAATTAATTAGTGGTAGAACAGGAGAAAAGAAAAGAGATCTGATTATAAACTGAGGTGTAAGAGCCATTGGGTTTGGTGCTTGTATATATTGTGGCTCAGGGACATGAAGTAGGTAAGCATGACTTATAAATAGGATTTTGATATGGTCTGTGGTTCTGTCAGCTAAGCTAGCAAAGACTGGAATGAAAGCAGGAAGAGAGGGGGGGATAAGAGGGTAGAAAGAATCAAGATTGGTTTTAGATTTAATTTGAGGTCCCTGCCCAAATCCTTTCAGATAACTTTACTGGGGTTGGCTGTAATATTGTCCCTCAGCATCTCACTTGGTGCAAGTATCAGAGTCATAATAATGAGCTTTTTAAATTTGGTTTATTGGAAATACTTAAGATGGATTCACAAGACAGCAACAAACCTTATTAAGATCTTTGTGCAACTGAGGTTTTTTATTTGGAAAAAAAAATAGTTATTTTCTAGTGCATATATTTTCCAAATTCTATAAATTTTTCTCATATATATTTTTGACATATATATGACAAATATATACATAAAAATATATACTTGATATATATTATATATTTTTTATATATATATATATTTAGGGTTTTTATTTTTTAGGGTTTTGTTTTTCAGTGTTTTTTTTTCCCCCCACATGAATTGATGACAGGACCTGCATAACAGTATTACAAGTTTTCTAACAGCCATAAACATGTGGTACATTTCATAAACAGTCCCTGTTTTTATTTAGTGAGTGTTAGTGGATTGATGTTCTTTTTAACATAAGGAAAACCACTTAGATTGGCTTAAAAATTGTAAGAAATAAATCTAAATTGGAGGGTAGGAAGAACTTAAATCTAAGATTCTGTAACATGCTACTAGAGAGGTTCATCTCTATGTCTCACGAACGTACACACACATACACATGTAGACATAAATTTTTTTTTGTAAAAAGCTTG
This sequence comes from Mellivora capensis, assembly GCA_004024625.1. Taxonomy (NCBI): domain Eukaryota; kingdom Metazoa; phylum Chordata; class Mammalia; order Carnivora; family Mustelidae; genus Mellivora; species Mellivora capensis. The sequence goes on from PISX010011857.1 coordinate 43,358, forward strand.
TTTCTCTAGGTTGTTTAAATATAATGCTGCTCAGGGACGCCTGGGTGGCTCAGTTGGTTGGGTGGCTGCCTTCGGCTCAGGTCATGATCCCAGGGTCCTGGGATCGGGTCCCGCATCGGGCTCCTTGCTCCACATGGAGCCTGCTTCTCCCTCTGCCTCTGCCTCTGCCTGCCACTCTGCCTGCCTGTGCTCACTCTCTCTCTCTGACAAATGGATAAAATCTTAAAAAAAAAAAAAAAAATATAATGCTGCTCAGAGGCACATGAGTTGCATCTTTAATCTTTCATGTGGTAGTGTGCTAGTTCCTTTATGCTCACTGTTGACAGATAACAGAAACTGCTACTTTGGCTTAGCTAGATTATTAGGAAGGTACAAGTACTGCTGAGTTGTAGTTTCCTACCTTTTCAAGAGTGGTTGTCAAATTGTTGTGGACTCCTACACAAGTGGTTTTACTTTAAATATCTGTCTGAGGGACGCCTGGGTGGCTCAGTTGGTTAAGCAGCTGCCTTCGGCTCAGGTCATGATCCCAGCGTCCTGGGATCGAGTCCCACATCGGGCTCCTTGCTCGGCGGGGAGCCTGCTTCTCCCTCTGCCTCTGCCTGCCACTCTGTCTGCCTGTGCTCGCTCTCCCTCTCTCTCTGACAAATAAATAAATAAAAAAAAAAATATATATATAAATATCTGTCTGAGAAAATACGCTAAGACCAAAGACTGTTTTGAATTCAGCAGGTGTTTTGAATGAACTGTTGTTTTGTTATTAATTTAAATCTGTGAAAAGTAGTTAAAATAATCCCGAGTACTATATGGATTTTCAAACAACTTGCTAAAGTTGGAGTCTATGAGGAGGTAGAACTAAAGGTTGGAAATACTGCTTTGGAGAAAGTCTTAAAACGTTCTTACTTCTGGGCATTTAAACTTGAGACGTAGTCTGGAATAAAGTGAGTATCTTTATAATACCCATCTCTGTCTGCATCTAGCAAAGTAATGGGACTTCTTTTTTTTTTTTTTTTGTAAGATTTTATTTATTTACTTGACAGAGAGAGATCACAAGTAGGCAGAGAGAGAGGGATGCAGACTCCCCACCAAGCAGAGAGCCTGATGTGGGGCCCGATCCCAGGACCCCGAGACCATAACCCGAGCCAAAGGCAGAGGCCCAACCCACTGAGCCACCCAGGCATCCCAAGGCCTTCTTTTTTGATGTGGACTATGTATATTATCTTCATGGTGCAGTACTGGCATTTTTTTCCCCCTTTAAAAAATACTTTCTTACAGGGGTGCCTGGGTGGTTTAGTCGGTTGTGTTGGACTCTGGATTTTGGCTCAGGTCATGATCTCAAGGTTATGAGATCAAGCCGGGCAGTGGGCTCTGCAGAGTCTACTTGGGATTCTTTGTCCTCTCTCTGCACCCCTGCCCCATGCTCACACAAGCTCTCTCTCTTAAAAGGAAAAAAAAAATATCTTAAAAAATTTTAAGCAATCGAGTCTTTCTCTACTTCTCCAGAAATAGGCCTATTTTAAAAGTTAAGGCATACCTACTTGATTCTTCTGAAATAGTCTGAGTAGACATTTCTCTCAATTTTGGATATATGAAGTTATATGGATATATGAAGTTATGCTGATCTGTGTTTCATTTTTATCTTTTAAGGTGGTACTTAATTTTTTTCTTGAATATACAGAAAAGTATATGCTTACCAACTAGAGAAAACCAATGTTAATATGTTGATATATTTCTCTCAAAGTTAACTGAGATCACAGTTTGGCACCCTTTCTTCCTCTTTAAATTACTCAGCTAATGTTTATATAATTTCTGTCATTAAAAAGCCTTTGTAAATACAGTTTTTAAATGGAAAAATGTTTATGTATATTTGTATCATAATTTAGCATTTTTCTTAATGTTGACTTATCATCATGGCTGATAAACTAGGAGTAATGAAAGATCAGACTACTTCTGATACAAGTATTGGTCCGGTATTATGTGACATAGTGTATTGATCCAGGGTCATCATTTATCTTTGGAGTTAATCACTAGTCAAGTGAATTTCTAGTTGTTTTGTTGATTCATTCCATTCTGTGTTTTCTTTTCTCACATTAATTCTTAATGACGTATCAGAGCTTCAGGTTTTATTTTCTCTCTTAAATATTCCCTCACTAATTCAGATTTAAATGCTGATGTTTAGGATAAAGATGGAGATAGAGCCGTTCACCATGCAGCTTTTGGAGACGAAGGCGCTGTCATAGAAGTGCTGCACCGAGGCAGTGCTGACTTGAATGCTCGCAACAAGCGCCGACAAACGCCGCTTCATATTGCTGTCAATAAAGGCCATCTGCAGGTTGTGAAGACTTTATTGGACTTTGGCTGTCATCCTAGCCTCCAGGTAAAACCTTCAATGATGTACATTCTGCAGGCGTTGCTAAGATTCTGTAAAGAGGAAATACTAAGTTCTGTTGCAGGCATTCCTTTGTTATCAGTTCCTTTCTGTTTGATCATTCTATGTGATAAAATTGGCAGCTGTTCTTGGAAAGGCCTTTAAAGGAAAGTGTCAGTAGATTGGTTTTGTATTGGAGGGTGGGGATGGGGACTTCTTTGCAAAAATATCAGCTTATGAATTGCTTTAACTTTACTGATCATGACAGTGAACTTCAGCAGCTTAAGGAAGTAGAATAGGCTGCATTTAATGATAGTTATTTTATCTAAATTATTTTAATTGTAGCTTAATTTATCTTCAGGTCTTGGTCTAGTCATTAGTCTAGGAAGATTTTCTGTTTTGGAAAATATACAGGGTTTTAGGGTTAATTTTCAGTAGGACCTAATTTTTGAGGCAAGAGTCACCTAAGAGGTGATTCCTGTCTACCCACAGTTTTAGCAGCCAGATGGATTTGATTGGATAGATGTCAGAGAAGCAACAACGAAGAAAAATAGGAGTAATGGGACTGAGGGCTTGGGAACTGAAAGAATTGGAGATTTTATTCAGCTGGTTGGTTATCAGAGACTGATATTTCTAAGGTACAGCATTTTGGAACTGACAGGGTTTGGAACTTAGAGCTTCTAAGTGGATTATAGAATTGGAGGATGGGGGAGGAATTAGAGAGTGTTAATCTGTTGAAGGAGAGATAATTTATACCTATTTTTTGGGGGTCTGAAATGGGAGACAAAGTCATCCATTGAGAGTGAATGGGGAGTAATTGGTATAGAAAAGGTAATTGAGAAGAGTGATAAATATTTGGAATAGCTTCTGTGGGGACCAGAAGGAAGGACGATCAGGGCCTGTAGAAGGTTATTCCAGCCATTATTAAAAGGCATATTATATGGCTCTTAATATATTAATTATATATTATATATTAATTAACATTATATGGCTCTTAATATATTATTAAGGCCATATTAAGAGCCTATCTCAAGTTGAAGACTATGAATTTTTAGTGCCACTAGATAAGAGGCTAAAAAATGGCTGGTTGGATTGAAGTTGGATTAGGAATTTGTTATGAGGGTAGATGAGTATATTCCTGGGATTGGCCGCCTGTTTCTGTAAAGGACCAAATGATCATTCAGGCTTTCATGTAGTTTCTATCATGACTGTCCAGTGCTGCTGCAATTGTAGTATGAAAGCAGCCATCAGTAATGCATAAATAGATGTGTATGGCTGAATTCCAATAAAACTATTTACAAAAACAGGTGGCAGGCTGGATTTAGCAACCATGGCGTAAACCATAGGTATGACTTAACTGAGAACATTATTTATGAAACTATGAAATAAATGAAGTCTAAATTACCCATTTATGGAGATAACTGATAATGAATAACAGCATACTACTAAATCAGTTGACTAATGAAAAAGGAAGACCAAGACTGCTGTATTTTCTTTTACATTTTTTCTATTTTGATTAATTAGCCATTTTCCTGCCCCTTGAAAACATTTAGATTAATATTTTCACCCATGACTACATAATATATTTAGCTGGCGGACTCTGAGAAACTACTAATGCCTGGGTCTTACTCCTAGAGATTCTGATTTAGTTGTCCTAGAGATTCTGATTTAGTTGTCCTAGAGAAGAGCCTACATATCTTTTTTTTTTTTAAACGATGTATTTATTTATTTTAGAGAGAGAATGCTCATTCATGCATGAGTAGGAGGGACAGATTGAAAGGGAGAGAGAATCTCAAGCAGACTCTGTGTCACGCATGGAGCCTGACACGGGGCTCAATGTCACAACCTTGAGATCATGACCTGAGCTGAAACCAAGAGCTGGAGGCTTAACTGACTGTGCCACCCAGCACCCTGTGCCTGGGTATCTTCTTAAGAGCTCCCCTACAGATTCTAAATGTGCAGCCAAGGTTGAGAACTATTGACTTTTAATTCATTGTTCTAGGGCCCCAAGACTGGTATAGGTTTGTTTTGAAATTTTAGGGCATAACGATTACTGGTAGGAATATGGTATAATAGGCCATTTGAAACCAATGAAATTTGGGGGTAGCTTTTTACCTCATTAATTTTTGTAATTACCTGGATCATATTTGAGGGTACTTTTAAATTTTACTTTTCTGGGCGCCTGGGTGGCTCAGTGGGTTAAGCCGCTGCCTTTGGCTCAGGTCATGATCTCAGGGTCCTGAGATCGAGTTCCGCATCGGGCTCTCTGCTCAGCGGGGAGCCTGCTTTCCTCTCTCTCTCTCTGCCTGCCTCTCTGTCTACTTGTGATCTCTCTCTGTCAATTAAATAAATAAAATCTTTAAAAATAAATAAATAAATTTTACTTTTCTTTTTTCCTTGGTAGGCTACAACATGTTCATTGTTCCCCATCTAGATTGAGGATGAGTTTAATATAATATAATGAGGCTAATGTTTCTTGCCTACATCCTAAAATTTAACACAGAATGTTTTATTGAAGGTTACTAGATATGGCTTCTGTTTAGTAGTTCAGTGTACATATTAATATTACATGTCATGTTTGGTTCAAGAACTAATGAAAGTCTCTCTAAATTAAAAAAAAAGGATTCTGAAGGTGATACCCCTCTTCATGATGCAATAAGTAAGAAACGTGATGACATTCTGGCAGTTCTTCTAGAAGCTGGAGCAGATGTTACCATTACAAACAATAATGGATTTAATGCTCTACACCATGCAGCACTAAGAGGAAATCCCAGGTAAAGATCTCATCTTTACTATTTTATATGCAGTTTAAAAATATTTTCCTAGTGCTGGTTCTCTTTTTCTGATACTGATGAGGAAGTAGTGGCTTATTTTAGTACATTATAAATCATTTTAAAGTCTGTGGAAATTTTTTTATTGTTAAACTAATACAAATATTATGAAATGACTATTATATATATTAAGTATGGATATAAGTTATCAAGAATATTGCTTATATCTAAAGATTTAATTAAAATGCATTCCATTTTGAGATTTGTTTCTTTAAGATCATTCTCAGTGTCCTCTAATCTCATATCATCCATTTTTTTTTTTTTTTAAGTAGACTCCATGCCCAGCATGTGGCCCAACACGGAGCTTGAACTTAAGACTCTGAGATAAAGACCTAAGCTAAGATCAGGAGTCAGATGCTTAACTGACTGGGCCCCCCCATACACCCTATTTGCATGATTATTTTTTTAATTTGTGGCTGAATAACTCTTAAATATCTAATTCCTTATTAATAATATAATTGTATAAGCTTCTAGTGTAGATATTCCCCAGCCATTGTTAACAGTGGTGATAGGCAGTCTACTAGAAAAAGGATTTGCTGGTTGTAGTTTGAGAAAAACTTCTGGGAAATCACAGAATTCATAAGGATCAGCAGAGTCTCACAGAACAGGAAAATACTTAGTTTTTGCTTAATGTAGAGCTTGCTGTGAATGAATTTTTGGGAACAACTTAACCTTGAAAGGCATTTTAGAAAACTGCATTAGATGTCTTCTCTTTATAGTTGAATTAAGCCTTCATATCTTGCCTGAGGGAGCTAGCTTTCACTTTGAAGTTTATTTCGACAGTTTAATCTATCCTGAATTCTTTTTTTAAAATTGAGACAAAATTGACATATAATTTTGTTAGTTTCAGTTGCACAATATAATGATTTGATATATGAATATATTATGAAATGATTTCCATGGTACGTCTGGTTAACATCCTTCATCCCATGTGATTACAAATATTTTTTCTTGTGAGAAGAACTTTTAATATTTATTCTCTTAGCGACTTGGAAATACACAGTACAGTATTAACTAACTGTATTACATTCCCATGAATTTTTGTCCTGTGGTTCCATACTGCATTTTTATATCATGTATCCTTCTAGTTTTTGCTATTTTTTTAGCTTCTTAGGATCACCACTAGAGGGTGAGCACAGAGAACAAAAGGATTTTACTGCTATTGGATTGTTGATGCTCCTGATGATGGGCATATAATGTGGGAGGAAATAAATGACCATATTTTAGATTGTATTTTGATTTGTTTTTCAAATGACACATATATGAACACTTCATACTTTGGCATTGTGAAGGAGACAATATAGTATTATATGTTCCTTGCCTTTCAAATAGAAGATGATGATGATAGCATTTACCACAGGCAAGGCCTCTACTAAAAGGTTTACGTGCACTATCTCCTTTAATCCTTTCAACAGCTCTTTGAGGTAGGTGTTAATATCCTCTTTTACTAGATAAGGAATATGAAGCTTATAAAGAGAGGAATTTATGTTTAAGACCACATAGCTGACTATGAGCAGCTAGAAGTTGAGCAACAATCTGACTTAATACCTCTTAGGGGTGCCTGGATAGCTTAGAGTCCAACTCTTGATCTTGGCTCAGGTCTTGATCTCAGGGTTGTGAGTTCAAGCCCTGTGGTTGGACTACATACTGGGCATGGAGCCCACTTTATTTAAAAAAAAATTTCTTTAACTTAAATTCAGTTAATTAACATATAATATTGGTTTCAGAAATAGGGGTCAGTGATTCATCAGTCTTATATATTACCCTGTGCTCATTACATCACTTGCTTTCCCTAAATGTCTGTCACCCAGTTACCCCATCCCTCACTCCTGTCCTCTCCAGCAACCCTCAGTTTCCTGTGATTAAGAGTCTCATATGGCTTGTCTCCCTCTCTGATTTCGTCTTGTTTTATTTTTTCCTCTCTTCCCCTATGATCCTCTGTTTTGTTTCTTAAAATTCCACATATGAGTGAGATCATATGGTAATTGTCTCTCATTGATTTATTTCGCTTAGCATAATACCCTTTAGTCCCAACCATGTCATTACAAATGGCAAGATTTAATTTTTTTGATGGCTGATTAATATTCATATATATGTATGTATGTATGTATACACACACACACACACATACACACACATACCACATCTATATCCATCCATCTGTCGATGGGCATCTGGGCTCTTTCCATAGTTTGGCTATTGTGGACATTGTTGCTATAAACATTGGGGTGCACATGCCCCTTTGGATCACTATGTTTGTATCTTTGGGGTAAATACCTAGTAGTGCAATTGCTGGGTCATAGGGTAGTTATATTCTCAACTTTTTGAGGGACCTCCATACTGTTTTCCAGAGGGGCTGCACCAGCTTGCATTCCCACCAGTAGTGTAAGAGGGTTCCCCTTTCTTCGCATGGAGCCTACTTTAAAAAAAGAAAAAGAAAGAAAAGAAAAATCACTCTTAACTACCTTACAGTACTTTTTCTGTATTGTGGTTTCAAGACTGAAACACATGGACAGTGAATGATTTAACTAAGAATGTGCTAATACATCCAACAGTCCCTTGCTGCCTCTTTGTTTAGTGTTATCTTTGACTACTCTCTCACTAATTCTCAACTTCCAGTTAAGTTCTCCAATTCCATTTATTCTATTAGTCTTTTCCAATCTGTCTCATTCTTCCTATTCCCATTGTTGCTGATTTAATTAAGTATTCACCACTTTTACTTAAACTATTATAGTAACTTTCTAATTTTCTCTCTGATTTCAGTCTTATTTCTGATTTAACATTCATACAATACCAACTTACCATTCTAAAGGCATAGATATAATTGTGCCTCTCCCTGTTCCCAAATCTTCATTTGCTTCCTATTGTACATAGAATAAAATTTGCTCACCTTGAACTTGGCCTTCATACCCATTTGTGGTCTCTCTTAAGACTTTCTGACTTTATCTCCCAGTAATTAAAATCCCTCTTCTTACCTTACCCCTTCAGTTACATTAAGCTGTTCCCCTTTTCTAAAATATTTTGTCTACTTTCTTCATTTATTTAAGCATTTTCTTTAGTCAGGATATCCTTATCCCCTTCCCTTCTTGATCTTAATCATCTTTCTTTTTTTTTTTTCTTTTTTTAAAGATTTCATTTATTTATTTGACAGAGAGAGACATAGCGAGAGAGGGAACACAAGCAGGGGTTGGGAGAGGGAGAAGCAGGCTTCCCACCAAGCAGGGAGCCTGATGCTTGTCTCTATCCCAGGACCCCTGGGATCATGACCTGAGCCGAAGGCAGCTGCTTAAGGACTGAGCCACCCAGGCGCCCCCTTAACCATCTTTCTTTCAGAGCTCCTAGATCTCAACATTGAAATTATTTTGTTTGCCCTGTTCTGATGTGTTCTTTCTTCTTATTTTATTGCACTGTATGTTTGTGTGGTATTTCTTTGTTTCTTTCTGTTAAAATTGTGGGCATTCCTTTTCATCTCTGTATCTCCCACAATGCCTTGACTGTGATAGGGACTTAATAGATGTTAGTCTTAATTTCATAGTCAGGACAATGATATGTGCATGTCCATTCTTTGGAACCATACTGTAGATTTTAGGAGACCTTCTCAAATATTTTCCTCCTTTGAAGGAAGTGTATTTTTTTATTATGCAGTATAGGCTACATTTTATTACCATTTCTTTTCTGAAGGATTAAAAAAATAATACCAAGATGGTAAATAAGTAAAATTATTTTATTTGCAGTTCATAAGTCATCCACACATTTCTCATAGAACTTTTTATAAACATTGTTAACCACTATGGTTCTCCCAAGGAGAATTAACAGTAACAAATTATTTGATTTAAAACACAATCTGAATAACTTAAATAAGCTGAAACTAGTCGACATGTGATTGATATTCATAAATGAAAAACGTTGGCTGTCCTGTAGTAATCAATGCATAGCTACAGCTGGTTGAAGGGGACCAAATCCATTGAAGAGGCGATTTGGTTCCATTTTACCAGCTCTAGCAAAGCATTGCAGTGCTGCTAGTTTGGGATTCGAAAGAGTTGAAATGCTTTTTATTTGTACAATTATGGGTATGGACTTTCAACAAATGTTAGAGATTCTCATATCAGTACTTCAGTCATTACGTGTCAACTTTTCTATTTTGAAGGCACTTTTCCTACTATTTCCTACTTGAGTGGAGCAGAAGTCTTTACCCTTTAACATTTTGTTGATGCATTAAGGAATTACCAGTGTACAGCTTTGCATAATTCTTAAGTGTAGACAATAACCTGTTTTAAAACCAACAACATTTAAAGGAACAAACAGACCTTGATGTATTTCAGAATACTATTTTGTATTTATCTTTTAGGCAGTGAACCAAGGAAATATGCCAATAGGTTAGGGAAGAGTACTGGTAACCTTTCTACCACTGCTCCTTTAATTAGTATTATACTTGAGGGTAATAGCAAGTTGCTGACAGGGAGGGGGTGGAGGATAATGAGTGGCCTTAAGAAAGTACCTCTGTCCTTTGGTTTATAAATAGATCACACGTGTGTTCAGTGTATTGCTTGGACTTGTGTTGAAAGGAACTACGATACATGCCAGATTTTTTCTTTGTTTTTGCTCATGTAGTGTTACTAATCATAGGTTAGTAATTTAACCCTTTTCAAGGTCTATTTCCCTGACTGAGTTCTCCATCATTTTGGGTACAGATTGCCTAGTTACTTCCATTATCAGCTTAATAATACATGGACTTGGGGTGCATAGTTATAATCAATAAATTTGAGTATTAAAATCTACATGAGTAATACTTTAAAAGTCAGTACAGTAGGTGTTTGTTATAGTGTGATTTGTGTTGCATTTCAGTATCGGGGAAGGGATATCTTCTGAAATATACTTGCAAAATAAAACTTTGAGATATTATGGTTTGCCTATAAAGTAAGTGCTTTCACTTTTATAAATAACTCACTCACTTCACCTATAAAGAAACAGTTACTGTTTTGAACTAACTGGGAAAAGGCTGACACTATTTCAGGCAGTATTCAAACAGTTCTCATATTAAGTATATTCTGCATCTGTTGATTGGTAAGTATCATGCTGCTGGTGAAACTAATGTAACTACAATTCTTTCCATTTATTCTCATAGAAATGAAACAGGTGTTAAATTGCCTGGACTTAAGTGCTGAAGATAGCAATAAAACTGGCTTCTATTTTTACTAGTTATATGGGAGCTGTTTAGCAGATCCAGTTGCTCAAGTGTGCTTTTGGATGGCAGTTCAGTTTCATATACTGGCCATATTGGGGCAAGGAGAGGCCATGGAAAAAAAATAGTACAGCATTTGATAATGTCAGCATCTGTTATCCCTGTCAGAGAGACAGTTGAAATGTTTGAGTTACACCAGTGTCAGCAGATGCCCAGAGTTTACTATGTACTCAGTTAAAAATGAACAGCTGATCTAAGCGATGGATGTGGCATTTTAGAATGATTGAAAAGACTCAGATATGTTCAGTTAAACTTATAAGCACTAGAACCAGTATATAATCTTATTTTTTAAAATAAATAGCAGTTGCTGTCATTTTATTTTCTGAGGATTATATACTCTTAATATTACAGCAATAAGATTCTTTGACACTAGGATGTTTTAAAATAATTATTGAAAACTTCATGCCTACAGAATAATGGATAAAATTGTACTACAATTTTATAATGCTCTATAGTTTTATAATGTTACAAATCATGAGTATAGTAATACACTTTGTCTAGTTTTATAGGGGAACCTGTACTTTTGACATATATATTTTCAGTTATAACTGTAGTTAACCTTATAGCCATTCTGTTCAACTTGGGACACATAAAAATTTTCATATATCATTGTGTTTTTTATACATGTCTGAATATTCCAGTTGAAATAATACTTTTAGTAAGAAATGATTAGAATATATGAATATTAGTATTTCTTTTTTTCCAAGTCTGTTGTAGCTTGAAAAAGTTTTATTTATTTATTCATATTATTTAATAAGCTTGGAAAAGCTTATTAAAGTATTGAGAGCAGCTTTATTATTTATGATTTTGTTAATATATGTCTATATTATACAAAATAAGTTTTGTATAAGGTACCAAAAAATATTGTGATACCTCTAACACACTACAAATAGCGGACCCTATCATGTTTGTAAATATTGAGTTGCTGTTGCACAGTACCAGTGAAAGATGATTATTCTGTGTAAGTTGGTTACTTGACTATAGCATTTTCATTTTATATGCCCCTTTGGAGAAAGCAGATTCAAGGATAATATTGATAATAAATTTCTTTTAAATATTTGGCAATCTGTTACCAATGTGCCCTGTTAACCTACAATTATGGCCCAGAATTTTGTCATTTTTCATGCATAAATCTTAGGTTTTAATTTATTCTACATACTGACAGCATTTAAAGCAAAGACTGGGTTAAGGGCCTTATTAGTTCGAGAACACCACCACTTTTTTTTTTTTTTTTCTTTTTTGAGAATAGAGTGTTACTTAAAAGATAGTCTTTCCTAATTATGACTGTAGATTTCAGAAAAGCTTAAAACAACAAAACTTGCTTCAGAAATCCCTCTAATGTTAGTAGACTATATACTTATCAATGTATCAAGAAAATTGTTAAAATGTAATGATGTCAGCTTTTGTTATATCTTGTTATTCTTAACAAACCAGTTGATCCTACTAATGTGATATATACTTCAATTAAGATCATATTGTGGAGACAGAACATAGGTCATGTTTATCCCTCTTTTGTTCTAGTAATACTGATTTCTGTATCCAAATTTTAATCATGTGAGTACTTAATTTAAAAATGTAAAGCATAGCATATTTTAAACTTAAAAGATTTAAAAGTAGTTTCATGATAATTTTAAATCTCCTTAAACTTTGTTTTCTTCACAAAGTAGAAATCTTTGCAACATTTAGTTTCCATCTAAAAGTAGTAGATACATTTTTATGGTGTTAGTATTGCCAAAGGTCATCTCTTTGATACCAGGTTAATTTACCATATGAAGGCCATTCACATAGAAAGAAGCAAGGGCTTCTTTTAGCTGCAGTGTAGTTCCTTCCTGGCAGTTTATTGCCTACCAAAAATACATACTTCTTTACATTCCATAGCATTGTATGTTCATATGGGTACATAAAGAAGTATGTACTCTGAGTAGGTTTTACTAAGTTGTTAGCTGTAAAAACATGAAATGTTTTATTTTCCCATTTGTTAGTGAAACATTGAGCTTACTGATACAGAGTCGTGGTAGATCATTTGCAGAGCCTGTCAAAGACTAAACCGTAGCAGATTTACCTGAAGCATGGCATTAGTGCCATTTATGGCTCCTTGTTCTTGGTGGGCATAGATACTTCTAAACACTAACCAGTTATCTGTTGAACTTTGTCCTGGTCTGGTTGTTTTTGCAATAGATTCATAGAATCAGTGGAGTCTTTACAGAGTATATTTCAGAAATTGGTAAAATCAGTCTAGTGTATCTTCATAGTCTTCAGAGTGAATTTCTTCTTATTTTGTAGTTTGCTTCTAGATCCTACAAGTAGATAGTAATGAATTCAGTGCAAATTCTTTTTACAAACTAGATGTCTTATTGAAAACTTAACCAGTTAAGCAGTTAGTACTACTTCTGATATTGACTGTAAAGTTGAAAGAATAAGGAGAAAAACTAGATCTTTTTAGAGTGAGTGAACTGAATTTTTAAAGATGATGGACTTTTTGTTGCTGTTTTAAAGGTCACAGATAAGGAACTCATTATTTGAAAACTTCTTTCTCAGTCCTTTGTCTTTATTAGTTACTTACCTGAATTTTGCATTTTGGTGCCCTTTTTGGGGGGGGTTGTTGAATACACATTTGAAAAGATGTATAAATATCTACTTTTTGTGAATTTGGTTCTTTTGTTTCTCTAATTTTTTTAATAAAAGGATAACTACTAGAACAGTCAACTTTTCTAAAGTCTTACTGAAAGAATTGAAAGGTGTTAGCCTGTGGCACGGAGGTTTGAGCTTAATCATTTAGCTTGAAAATACATTATAGTTGGTGAGTTGCCTTTAACTATTGTGGTATTAAAGGGTAATTTAAAAGAACAGCGTAAGATATTTTCATATTTGGGAAAGGAGAAAACAAAAAGGCAGGGAGAGTAGAATTTCTGCAGCCTGTGATGAAAGTTGGTGCAGCTCCTAGAGGGCAAATCAGAATGAAGCAGTAGTGTGGCCCAGCGTACAGCAGTTTCAGCCGTGCAGTATTGGGATTTACCATGCACATTCTGATTTATTTTTGTACCAACTAAAAGTTAGCATTAAGAAGTATTTTTTGATCTGCCAAGTCTCTTGGTTGGTTAAACCTTGAAATAGTTAATAGTTTTTAAAACGTTGCGTACTTTCGAAGCAGGATGTGATTTACTAAGGATGCAAAGTCATTATTTAATCTGAAACAAAGACCAAATCTTTAGTAATGTCAGTTACAGTAATGGATTTGTACATTTTTGAGATCAAGAATTACCTGCCGAGATACTTGAACATTCCTTTTTATGCGGCATAAGCTGTCTGTCTGAACTGTGAAATTAGGCAATGCCTAGACAGACTTTAACAATAGAAGCATGTATCGAGTCTATAATAGGTAAGCATGCAGAAAGTCATAAGCATCCTTAAAAGTGCAGGCCTTGTAGTACTGTGTTACCTGTAAGCTTAGTGCCATGCAGCATTTGCAGGAGGAAGAGAGATAATGACCTAGAGAGTCACAGCAGCAGCAGCCATCTCCTCTTGATGGTTCCTTCATTCTATTCGCTGATTCAGCACTTCTTTTCATAAGCCGAGGGAAGCAAGGGGTCGGATCAGTGAACACAGAAGCTTACCTTTTAAGATACATTTGAAAAACAAATGAACAAACAAAAGAACCCAAATAAGCCATCTTTTCCCTCTCCCTTTCCTTCACCTTAAAAAAAAAATACCCAAACCACAAAATTGAATTAAAGTTGGCCATTTGATTTGGAAGGTCATATTACCAGTATTACACAGATACGAGTACCTTGTATCTGCTGTACAGAAAGTTAAGCAACGAAGAAGAGTTGATATAATGGCCAAGAAAAGGAGCCTTAGCTTATTTTCAGATGAAATGCTTCAGAAGAGGGGAGAAAGTTGCAGGAAAGTTAATTTTATAACCTAAAAAAGACAAAAAGCCAAAAAACAAAACACGCCTCACTCCCCCCAAGTAACTAAGCATTCACCCTATTTTCCTCTGCCCACCAGAATACATTAGGTTCTTCTGACTTCTCAGGAAATATTCTGTATCTTTCTTGCTGTGAAGTTGTTTTTTTGGGTTTTTTGTTTGTTTGGTTTTGGTTTTTAGTTTCCAGAATTAATTGGTAGATCTGCAGTGAAGCCACCTTGTCATATCCAGAGGTCAAGTCTGCAGGCAAGGTCAGGACTTCCACATGGTCACTACAGAGGTTAACTTATATTCTTCTCTCAGTGGCCACAGGCTAAACTGTTACAGCTTTATAGGCAGCTAAGCATTTGAAACATGCACTCCCAGGCAAACAGGCTCTCTTGTGCCTCTCTCTTCCCTGACCATATTTAGTCAACCATAGCAAAAAATAGTCTCTCAGCTGTCGATTGTCGATCCAAAAGCTGAGGAAGCCTCTATCTTGCTTTCTGCCTATTGATTGTTCATCCTGCGGTCCAGACACTGCTTTGCCATTTGTTCTGCCCCCCCCCCCTTTTTAAAGCACTGCCAAATAAAGCAGTCTCTCATGTTTCCACTTACATTTCCCAGATTTTCACTGAGCTTGCGCTGAGACTAGGAAAGCCTGATGTGGCTGTCACTATACTTAGAAGCACTGCAGAGAAAAAAAGGAAGGAGGAAAAATATTACCCTGGCTAGTTGCAAGACAGTTTTGAGACAGACCTGGAATAAGTAAAATCCCTCTGCTGCCAAAATATATTTCATAACCTAACTTTTTTGTTGGTAAAAAATATTATGGATGATGATACTTTACATAACTAAAGGCTTGAAGAGATTTTGCAGGGTTATCTTTAGAGCTAGTTATTACTACACATACTTTTTAAATTTAAGGAATAATATTTTAGTGGAAAATATGTAGAAATGGTAAGTGAAACCTATATACTAAAGATGGAGAGAGATCAGTAAGGGAGAAAAGAGTAGTGTGTAAATGTGAAATCTTGGAAAAATGCTACTTAAAACTTAATTCAGTGTTGGTTTCGGTTAACTTTTTGTAGTGCTTAGATGAGAAACAGGGTCTAGAATGGTTTTGAGTAATTGTGTACTTTTATGTTGAAACTATATTTACTTACAGAACTAAAATTCATTTTTATTCTATTCCATTTTCAAATGTATTTTTTTCCTTCTTTTAAATTTTATGAAACGTCATTTAGGCATGATTATTTCTGCTTTACCAGACACCATGAATTAGTCATTAACCTAATCTATAACACTTCTAGTTTACCAGAGACTATGAAACAGTCATTAACCTAATCTGTAATGTTGCCACATAATAGTATATGCTTCAGAGAAAAAATACTTTTGCTCTAAATTTTAGTAGCATATTCCTAATATATTATAATGTTGAAACTTATTTTTTTAACCAAGGAGAAAAGAATATTATAACGTCAAATCTAACGTAGTTGTGGATATACAGTTTTAAGATTTTACAAACCTAAAAATGCCCAAGAGAAACTTTGTTCTTCCCTAAACCAAATCTATATCTTGTTCTTAATTCAGATACAGTGTTCTGTAAAGTATTGATTCAATTCAGAATTAAGAAAAACTATTACCAGTTTTTTAAGCTCATTCTCCTACAAGGGAAGTTTTGTCCTTGACATTCTTTTTGTCTTTGGCGTTTAGTACCATAGCAGGTGAATTATTTTGGATGGCTATTTTAAAACAATGACATAAAAAGTGCTTCTGTAGATATTTGACAGTTTTGAAGAGCCAGCTTTCCTAGATATTGGAATACTTTTTACACATATTGTGAGAAGATGACACATGTCTCAATTTAAGATAGGTTAATTTTCACGTTTCTGAATCGCCTCATTTTTTTCTAACCATTTTGTAGCAGTGAAAGGTTTTTTTTGTTGTTGTTATTTTTGTATTTAAAGCAAACGTGAAGTGCTGGGTATTTTAAATTTTAAAATTAAAATTAAATTTAATTAATTAATTTAAATTAATTAAATTTAATTAAATTTCATAACAACGTCTTTGAGATAGAATCTGTGATTCTTCTCACATTTTATAGATGAGGAAACCAAGGCATGGAGGTTAAGTAACCTGCTCAAGTCACCAGCCATTCCCCTTGCTAATGCCAGAATTTGGACCCAGCTAGTTTGGCTTCAGACTTTGAGCTCCTTACTGCCACACCATATTCCTACTCTGGTCTGTAATAATGAAACCAGTTAGGGAATTACCACTCTTGAGGACTTGCGAGTCTACCAAAAATTTAACAGTTGGTAATCTCCTTGCCTCCATTATATTCAGAAAATGTTTGTTCGTTTGATTGTATCTTCTTTTGTTCCACTCAACAAAACTTTGAGCTCCTTTTACTAGGCATACAAAGGTGACATAAAGATAAGTAAAACGGGGCCCTGGCTTATACATGGAAGGAGGATTAAGAACTGACGGGTCATTTAAGAGATAATTTTGGTTGTCTTTAAAGAATTCTTGAGTATTCAGCTGTACATTTTTTCTGCAGCCTGAATTGTTACATATCTCTTTCTCATTTTGAGCTAAGTTCTATATTACCAAATTCCTACTTCATGAAATTAGGCTAAATTAATGAACCTTTTAATTGTGGTATCTGTCAAGAAAGAGTTTGGGGTGGGCAGAAATAAAAGCCCCTCCCCCCAAATTTAAAAACATCTAACTAATGTCTGTTCACTAGCTGTAAGTAAATGAAAGGAAACAAAACCCAGCTATATTCATTTATTATTAAAGTGATTGCCATGGATAGCATCTGGGTATTTATCTTTCCAGGTTCTTGTCTGCATCCATTCAGGTGGAGGTGGGAAAAATATGTTTAGAATATCACATACTGATCTACTTTTAGTAGGCACTAAAGAACTTCTGCTTGGAATCGATCAGCTTTCTTAGAAGTTTCCTTTCTGAATTCTGGACTAACAGACTTTATTAGCTTTATTATTTGAGGGATTGTTCATTAACTTAGCAAGCATTTAGTGAACACCTAGTGTGTGCTATAGTGCTATTCTAATGTTTTTTTACATTAATATGTAGGACTCCACAGTTTAGCTACTTGGGTTTGTTTAGAAAAATGTTGCCTGTCTCTGAAGAAAGATTATAAAGCATGGCAGGCCCTAAAAATGGACCTAGTGCTGTTTGATTGCTACATACCAATGTAGACAGCTGCTTGTCCCTCTACTTCTTAGAACTCATTTGTTCATCATTCAGCAAACGTTTTGAGTATTACCATGTGCCAGGGATTATACTAGGCACCACTGTTAGTTGTTCCGGAACTTAATGCTTCTTTGGCACTCTTCACAAATGCCTGCTTAACTGGTAGTAAGATCTTATCTTTCAACCATCCCTGTCCTTAAACTCTTGGAAAACAACCAGACTGAGAATGAAAGAAGAGTATTTGGGCATTAGGGAAAATACCTTTAAATCTCATCTCCACAGGTGAGAGCCTGTTGATGCAATAAAATTATTAATATGCTCAGCTGGTAACACCCTGGTCCTAGCAAACCTGTGGGCCTGGCTGCTTGCAGCAGAAGTCTCCTCTTCGGGACCAACAGCCCCGCTGCAGGGGACAGCTGGCATGCCTGGTTGGATTGTGGGCTCCTCAGATTGCCTACCCCACGTAAGTGGGACTAATTAACAGAATGGATTGGTTCTGAAGTGAAAACTTGCTCTCTGAAAATCTGAGTTTTATGTTTTAATATTAGGATTTGATGGACTTTATAGAATTTGATCTAGAAGGGACTGGGATCATTTTTGTCACTTCTGACAGTATCCTGGAATTACCATCTTTCTTTAGCTCTGAAACTTCAGTTACACATTTTGTATTGAGAGGAAAAAGCAAAAAGATAAAATGTACTGAGAGGGTAGAGAGACAGTGGGCTTTCAGGAATACACATCTATTTCTGTTTAAGTGCCTCACTAGCCTTGTGAGCCATTGGCCCTTCTTTCTGAGAGACTTCAGCTTTCTCTAGCTTTTTCACTTAGGAAATGCACAGGCCCATAAGAACAAGTTACTGATGGCTCCATCTCAGTGGATAGCTTATGCCAGAGAAGGAATTGCTCCTCTCTCCCTTTCTTTCTTTTGAGTTATTGGCAGCATAAAATGGGAAGGTACTTCTGAAACAGGAATGTAAGGTAGTGGGAAACATGGTTTCATATGAATCATCTTCTCAAGGATATCTATTCAGTAATGTGACTTAAAAAAAAAAACATTTGGTGAAAGCATGAGCCACACCTTATAATGAAAACTTGCTGTCATATTTATAGATCTTGGCTATAAGAACTAAAGTAGCAAATATAAAAGATTTTAACATAGTAAGCCTAAATATTATTTTAGTGTTTTGACTTAAAATTTTAAAATCAAAGCTAAGTCAAATACTACTACAAAGCTGGGGCACCTGGGTGGTTCAGTGGGTTAAAGCCCCTGCCTTTGGCTCAGGTCATGATCCCGGGTTCTGGGATCAAGCCCTGCATCGGGCTCTCTGCTTGGCGGGGAGCCTGCTTCCTCCTCTTTCTCTGCCTGCCTCTCTGCCTACTTGTGATCTCTGTCTGTCAAATAAATAAAAATCTTTAAAAAAATTACTACAAAGCTTATAATGAAAGAACTGTGTTCTGCTTTATCCCTCTTCATCCCTTTGTTCCTCCCTACACCCCTTCCCCAATAACTTCCAGCTTATCCTGCAGTTTTCTGAATTTATCAATTGTAGATATATACTAATTTTGTGTCATGAGAAATGAAGGTTTTAAACTATTGACATCATCTAATACCACTATTTCTTTCAATATAATCTGTCACAGATTTTGCTTAAATCATTGTTTACATTATTACCTTATAATTACATTTTGTTTTTAATAAAACTTTTTTCCTCACCTGATTTAATACTTAAATCTTCTAAACTCACCAAGAGAATCATAAAACACTTATAAATTCCGTTTCTCACATAGTCAAATGTTTAGAGTACTAGATAATGTTTGGCATTGGCATCATGATTATGCCAAATCCAAACATTCAGTAGTACAGGGTGGTACCAGTACTTTTCCCCATTAAGAATCTGAGGAAAAGTTACATGATATCTAGCCTCTCTCTCCTTCTCTCTTTTTTAAGATTTTATTTTTAAGTAATCTCTGCACCCAATGTGGGGTTCGAACTCAACCATGAAATTAATTCACAGACCTGTACCCCTGGGGCAAATAATACATTATATGTTAATAAAAATTTAAAAAAAGGTCACATGTTCTATCAACTGAGGCAGCCAGGTGCCCCTATATCTAGTATCTTATTTTACTCCAGCAAAGGAGGAAGACTAGAGTTCTTGTAATTACTGTAAGTGAACTAAAGCAGGAAACCTGAGCTTTGTATGAGGTCCACAAGCGGGATTTAGGGGTTTGTAGACTCTCTCAAAATTGTAGGCAGTGTAATATAAAGTGCATTTTCTCTGGGGGTGCGGTGTAGAGGGAGTCCGTAGTTTTCCATAGATTCCAAAGAATTCTTTCTCCCCTAAGCAGTGATTATAACTTTAGTAACAGCCACTGAAAACTGCCTTTCAGCTGTAATTCTCAATATACTTTGGGTTATAAACTTGTTTTAAAATCTGATTAAAAGCAATTTTAGAGGTTCTTGGATCCTCCACAGCCTGTTCTGAGATTTCTTGGGCTTCCTACATGGGATTCATAGACCCCTACCATTAAAGAAATACATTCTGGGCATTTTAGGCATATTCTCATTATTTTAGAGACTTAACAGTTTCACTTATACACTCTTATTCTGCATCTTCAGCCAGTTTCTCCATATGTTTGTGACATTCTCTGTTTCAGATTTTTATCTTCCATATATATCACCTTAGGAAAAACTATCCCAATATGTATCTTACTATCATTTCTTGCCTTTTAATACTCTGTTGGCACAATTTAAAAAGCATCTCC